>CAJHQP010001148.1:0-129066 GCA_905132765.1 Moricandia arvensis | reverse complement strand
AAGGAAAACCATACGGTAGAAGAATCCCCCAAAGGTTCGACAATAAGCCATCAAGGTCTCTTAGAAACAAAGAAATTAATAAGAACAACTTTTCTTATTAGCTTTAGAAACTACTCAAAACTAAAGCTCTCAATGCTTCTCTTAGATCTTATGATCTACTCTCTTAGATCTTATGGAACACCTCTCCATAGACCTATATTTATAGTGAAGGATAATTCCCTTTAACATGTGGGATATGAAAAACACAAACTAACCTAAATAGAAAACTTCTTTTTCCTATTTCTAGATTTCCTTTTTGTGTTTATCTTAACATATTAAACACTTATTAATATGTTAAGTTTCCACAAGCTTGGAATTACCCAACAATCACCCCCTTAATTCCAACTTGAATTAGGGAGTTCAGTTTCTTGAACTCCAATTAAGCTCCTCATTTGCTTGAACTTAATCTTTGCTGATGACTTGATAAGAATGTCGGGCTTCTGCTCAACACCTGGAGTTTGCTTGTATTGACTTAGAACACCAACTGTGTAACACACGTTTAGTCTTGTGTAAAGTCGATACCTCAAACATCCTATGTTTCTTCTGCATTCCGTAGCCTTTATCTCTCCTTCATCATGAGTTGTGTCACACACTTTTATCTTTGTGTCACACAACAAGTTACACGCTTCCATCTTTGTGTCACACATAATTCCTTGAGCATAACTCTCCTCCTTTATCTTGATTCCGTCTGCTCCATGAATCTTGTGATACACTGACTGCTTCGTGCACTTCTTAAAGTTCATCTCCTTTAGGACCTGATCGAGTTTTATGTTACATGCTCTAGGTGCTTGGTGTAACCCATACAAACCCTTGTGTAACACATAACCTCGATCATCTTCTTCTTTCTTTACAAGCTCCCCCGTCTTGTTTCTTGTGGTAGACTCCAACTTGGCTACCATCTCTTCAACCCATAGGTGGTTCGACATCTTCGACCCAGCTGAAGTAAACTCTCCTCTTCCATCGGTGAAACCTAGATTGAACTTACCTGAGGCAAACTCTCCTCCTCTATCGGTGCAACCAAGATTGAACTTACATGAGGCAGACTCTCCTCCTCTATCGGTGTGAAATCTTTTGAACCGATAGAACGCCTCAGGATTATTTGCTGGCGTTGGTGATGTGATTCGTCCACACAAATCTCCTAGCAATAATTTCAAACGAACCCTGGCCTTAGTCGGAAATGAGTCTCTGATTTGCTTCCATGCAAGATCTGTGTTACACACGTCTCCTCCGTGTGTTACACTTGGGAATGAGTCTCCTATTTGCTTCCATGCGAGAATTGTGTTACACACGCCTTCTCCGTGTGTTATACTCGACATTCCTTTGGCAACAGTCTGAAGTCTCGCCTTGTGATCGTCTGAAGGGTTTGCATTGTGACCAGTATCTTCTTCTTCTTCCTCATCTTGATTTATAGCTTCATGATCATCACCTTGACCATTATCTTCTTCTATATCATCCTCATGTGGAAGCTTAAGTGTACTTGGTTCACAATCTGCTTGGTTTGTTGTATCTCTACTCACCATTACCTCTCCTGCGACTGGATCGTAGAATCCATAGGCTTTAGAACCCGGCTTGGTTCCACGATTGATCACCATCTTTGATCTCTCATCCAATCTCTTCAGATGAGTCACACATATATTCGCATGTGTTACACAACCGAATATCCTCAAGCGCTCGATATTAGGTTTCTTGGTCGTGAGACCCTCGTATGAAACTTGATCCTCTTCATGGATCAACTTCAACATCTCCGTCGCACGAAATATGGTCTTAGCTGGGAATGAGTGTCTTGTTTGCTCCACTGCTAGACATGTGTTACACACGCTTTCTTCGTGTGCTACACTCGTCATTCCCATAACCATCTCTTTCTTTACCATGTTGTATTCTTTTATGCTTTCTTCTAACGAGGCTGCCTTGGATGCTAGACCTGATATCTTCTCCGCAGAATCATCTACGGTATCGCTATCACCCATCTTCAACCTGTTGAACTCCGTCATCGATGTCTCGAATCTCGCCTTCCTTACACGATCATCTCTATGGTGTCGTGACTTGATGGCATTCCAGATCTCTTTCGATGCGGTTTGTTCTCCCACCTGGAGAATCAAACTGTCGGGCATAAATTGATACAAAAGAGCTATTGCAACATCGTTCTCCTTTTGATCATCCGAGCCATGTTCTATTGTGTCCCACACATCATGAACACTGAGTAACACCTTCATCCTCATCGACCAAACTGTATAGTTTGTCGATGACAACATAGGACATTGGATAGATGCGGATCCAAAGTCCTTCGTGCGTGGAGCCCTAGTCACGTCGACCATCTTGCGTCGTGAACCCTTGCTTCACAGCCACCAGGATCGAAGCTTCAACTTAAGCTTTGATCGAAGCTTTAACTTAAGCTCTGATACCAATTCAAGGTCTCTTAGAAACAAAGAAATTAATAAGAACAACTTTTCTTATTAGCTTTAGAAACGACTCAAAACTAAAGCTCTCAATGCTTCTCTTAGATCTTCTGATCTACTCTCTTAGATCTTATGGAACACCTCTCCATAGACCTATATTTATAGTGAAGGATAATTCCCTTTAACATGTGGGATATGGAAAACACAAACTAACCTAAATAGAAAACTTTTTTTTCCTATTTCTAGATTTCCTTTTTGTGTTTATCTTAACATATTAAACACTTATTAATATGTTAAGTTTCCACAAGCTTGGAATTACCCAACAAGCCAGAGTCAGAACATGTATACTACACAGCATGTTTCTCATGCCCATGGTTCAAGCATTTCTTCTAATACGATAGGAAAACAAACTTTAAAGATGATCTTCCCATGATGACTTAGACATGTCTACGTGATCATCGACAACTAAGTTTTCTGCCCACTATATCATTCCAAGAATTTATCAACTGGCTCAGATCATGATCTCCTGCTACAAGCAGGAGGACATTATGCTCATGTCCGGCCATGCGTTCTCTAGAACATATATCAGATAACCCCTACCCCCTCACGTCAATCCCACGAGCCTCTTATCCCTAGGCCACATGCCCACAAGACCATGCGCAAGTAAGGTAACACACCACTTAGGTCATGTACCACAAAACAGATTTCGTAGGGAATTGTAATGCGAGAATCCAAAGCCATGATTCCATTAAGATCACATGATCATACATGGCTCCGCCCCAAACGACTTAGGAAATCCCAATATCTTCTATTATCATGTGCCTTCACAATGAAGGATCTCCTCCTTTAAGAAGCGACCTCCTCCTCCTCACACCATCCGCAAACTTGTTGTGAAGGTATGAATTCTTGTCGACCGAAAGACACAAAGTTCTCTTTAGATTTCAAGCATGAATTTGGAAGACAATGTACCAATTGTTGGGGATACGTTGTTTTCGTATAACTTGACTTGTTTAGTTAATGAAGATCTTAGTTATATATAAGTTGTTTCGTGTAATGACAAGGAGATGGAGATATGAAGGCGTGCAGCCTAATGATGGCTTATGATGGATATTGGTAGTTGTTGGTCCGTTTCATATATGTTTTTGTTTGGTTATAAAAAGATTGTTTCGTTTTAAAGTCCTTTTAAAGCAAAGTTATACGAAGATGATTTCGTAGAACTTTGCTATGTTTAGCTATAATGGTTGGATAATTCGCTTTAAGTGAACATTCATCAAGATTTATGATCTCATTCAGAAATATAAGACCAGTAAAGAAGCTTTAAATATTTTTATTAGCCAGAGCTCTTTATTCGTTCAACACAACCGAGAGATACCATACACATAACATTTCAGATACATTTTTTTATTATTTTCGATACTGATGAGTGGTTTTACGCGTTGGTCAAAGCTGCGGTGATATTATGTCTTAAAACCTTGTAAACCGATTTCCATCCTTCTTGGGTTGGGTGAATTACATCCCAGAAGAAAGCAGACCTTGGATCATCACATAAGGTGAGATTCAAGTAGCATTCTACGAACGGGGTTTTGAACGGCAGAATCCCTGCATTTTCCATAGTACAAAGCCTTAATAATATGTTTATAATTTTATATATTAAAGGTCAAAAAAAAAAAAAATCTTAAAGGTCAAAATGTTTTTAACTTTTGGGGACTATGACATGACCATACTCCTAAGTAACAAAAAAAAAATAGTTTTTGTTAACTTTTGTTACCTGGGATTTCTCCTTTGTTGTTGAAGACAGTCAAGAAGGCATTGTAGTAATCTATGATGGTAAAAGCGGAATGATTGGCCTCATTGTTAAGCTTGGCCACTACTTTCTGCAACTCGTCGTTGTGTAATGATACCAGACCCTTAACAATCTCTTGGATGGTTTCATGGAATGGTAAGGAGGTGTTTGAAAAGATGGGGATGTCCTGGAGAGGTGTCAGTGATGGTATTGCTATCTTCTTTACTCCCAAGGTGTGGATTCGCCTCAAATTCACGTCGATTTGCTCCACAACTTGCTTGATGAGTGGTTTGATCCCGAACTGAGAAATGTAATAGAGTTAAATATTTAAATAACTATACCACCCAGATTGATCATGATGCACTGCTTAATTTAGTTCACATACTAAACCAGTATGCAAAACTGATATGCCAACAGCATATCTAGTGTTTTTTGTTCAAAGCCATTCAGTTATTAAAAAAATTCTTTAACTAAAACCGAATAAGAACCATATAGAATTTATAGTTCTATTTTTTTTCAGAAAAAGAAGTTCTATTTTTAATACCATTTACTAATCTTACTAAATAACTTTCTTGTTCAAGTTAATCTTACTATTTTCTGGGCAATGGTGTCATTCGAGGCAAGGAATGTAATGTAGTCGTTGCCAGCAACACTAACGAGAGCGACGGACGAAGAAAGGTCAGAGTAGACATTGCCGAGGAGTTGCTCGAAGAGATTGATCTGAGCGGTCATGTTAGGATAATCAGCATAAGTTTTTTAGTTTTAAAAGTTGCTAAAATATGAATGGCAAATGAAATGCAGATTGTCCGTTGTAGTAGGAGAACTGCTTTTTATCTGCCTTCCATTCACACACTTAATCTTGTCATCTGGAAAGTATTTAACACTCAATGTGAATTGGTTTTTCAATTTTGGATTTCATTTTATGTGGGTATAGTGAACCGAATTATCGCCAACTGTGGAAGTGTTTAGGGGATGGATTTAGGAATCGACGTTCAAATGTCTAATCTGTTTTGGGAGCACAAATTTAATCATTTGGATATTATAACAGTTTGGTTTAGTGTCAGTTCGAAGTTTGAGTTTATTCGGATTTGATTCAAATATAACATACTAAAAGTCTGGTTGATTCCATTCGTTATAAATTTGGTTCGGTTCTAATTCAAATTTTAGTTATCCAAATAATTATTTGTGATTTGAAAACGTATATTCAGGTATACAAACTTGAAAAATTTAAAAAATTTGAATAGACAAAAGCTTAGTGGTATAACTTTTTTTATGGTCAAAGCTCAGTGGTATAACTAATACTCCCTCCGTTTTATATTAAGTGTCATTGTAAAATTTTTTTTGTTACAAAATAAGTGTCGTTTTTGAGTTTTGATTTAAAATTTATTAATTTTATAATGCAATTTATTTTTCTATTAGTTAAAATATGGTTAGATGCAAAATTAATTATTTACTTAATCCGTACTAGATTCCAACTCGCGCTAAAGCGCGGATAATTTTTCGATGAAAATTTTATATAACGATTTTTTCTTTATTTGAAGTAAATAAAATATGTAATCCGAAGTTCGAACCGAATCCAAACTAAAAAAACTGATGCGTATATATCCAGTTATAGGCATATATAATTATTTTATATTAGTAAATAAAATATAATTATTAGTTATTCAAATTTAGTGTAATATGAATGACTTGATTATTTAAAAAAAAACAATATATTACTTATTTAGTTCCTTAATTTTAGGCTAGTATATACATTTAATAATATTTAAGTTACGTAGAAGTAGAAATAATAGAAAATCTAGATAATGGTCATAAGTAGACTATTTGTAAATAAAAAAAATAGGACTCTGTTTTAATATAGTAGATGCAAAAAGCTAAAATGACATTTAATATCAAACAGAGGGAGTAAGTAGTTGTTAACAAGATAGAAACATAAACAAGCTAGAGCTAACAAATCTATAAATTATAAATGTAGGTAACATTATTTAAATGTAAAAATAAAGTAGATTTTCGAAAAAAGGAGTTTTGACCTTAAATTTTTTTTTTTAATTATAATCAAATTTTAAATGTAATTATCAAAACATAAAATTCCCAAGACTAATTATTGCCATTTGGCTTAGTTGATTGTTCTCTTTCTTCCCAGTCTCTGCATTTTTAGAGACCCACCATAAATGTCGTCATTCAACTCAGCCTTCAGCTGAAACCATTTACGAATGGCACTTTGAAATATGTGCTCTTTGTTGGGGAAAGTCACCCACGACGCAGCGAAATATTATGGTTGTGTTCCCCTGACCTTGTGTGAACCTGTGAGGAGAATACTTCGACAATTGCAGAATGTAGTATAAGCGATAACGTAATGAGACGCACAATTTTTACGTGGAAAACCTCCTCGATGTGAGAAGGAAAAACCACGGGACCGTAGTCCACTCAAAAATCCACTATATAAATGGTATGAGTACAACCACGTCCTCCCTGTTCAACAGCCTGAACAGAACAGAGAGTCTAGCTACAAAGAGCTATCTCAACAACAAGAGAGCAACAACAACAAGGGAGCAACACAAAGCTTCAAAACCGGCAGCAACCAAACGACCTCAGCTCACAAGGATTCCGGCAACCAGAGACTAATCCCACCGTACAAATCCAAGATAAACAAGTCAACAACAACCCTGCCAAATTTCAGCTCAATCAGAGAAGATCTCACCGTCGGATTTACCAAACACCCAAGACTGCCCAGCTGAAGAACTGTGACGACCAGCTTCACTAAAACCCAGACAACAGAAGATCCAACCGTTGAAAACCAAATCCCTTCGGTGAACCTTTAACCCACTGACTGAAGAAGCTTCCCACAAAATATCAGCTCGATCAAGTTCTGTTTGATCCTCCAAAACCAGTCTTGAAGTAGCCTGACGAAAATCACCTCTTTCTCTCCTTTCTCTCTCTTTTGTCTCTCTCTCTCTTCAACTCTATTATTGTGTCTACAGTGCAAAGAAGGATGGGGCAGCCTAATAATAAGGGTGAGAATAATTGTGTCTCAACCCACTTGGTTCTCTCCATCTAGGAGGGACCCAACAAACTCCCCCTCCGACTAGATGGAAGAAACAGCCATTCCGGCTATCTCTCGGCATACCTCAAGCTTCCCCTCGGCAATGACTTCGTCATCATATCAGCTCCATTATCATCCGTATGAACTTTCTCAAGTTCCACTTCCTTAGAAGCAACCACATCACGTATCCAGTGATACCTCCTCTGAATGTGTTTCGACTTCGAATGAAATGTAGAATTCTTCCCGAGGCAAATGGCACTTTGACTATCACAAAGCAACACATACTTTTCTTGCTTGAAACCGATCTCTTCACAGAAGTTCTTCATCCACAACAACTCTTTACAAGCTTCAGTTGCAGCAATGAACTCTGCCTCAGTGGTAGATAGTGCAACACACTTTTGCAACCTTGACTGCCATGCCACAGCTCCACCCGCAAACGTTACCAAGTAACCCGAAGTAGACTTGCTAGAATCAGCATCTCCTGACATGTCAGAATCAGTGTAACTGACAAGCAATGGCTTCTTACCTCCAAATGTAATCTTCAAGTCAGAAGTCCCTCGGAGATATCTCAAAATCCACTTCACAGCATTCCAATGTTCTCTTCCTGGATTTGAGAGGAACCTGCTGACAACTCCAACGGCGTAGGCTAAATCCGGTCTTGTACAGACCATGGCATACATCAAACTACCCACTGCAGAAGCATATGGAACTCTCGCCATATCTTCCTTCTCCGCATATGTCTTCGGACTTTGTTGACTGCTCAGTCTTAAGTGTGGAGCAAGAGGAGTACTCAACACTTTAGACTTGTCCATGTGAAACCGTTTAAGTACTTTTTCAATGTACTTCTCCTGAGACAAGTGAATCAGCTTCTCACCTCTATCTCGAACAATTCTCATACCAAGAATCTGTTTCGCTGGACCCATATCTTTCATGGCAAAGGACATGCTTAGTTGCTCTTTTAGCTCCTTAATTCTGTCCATGTTCCTGCCCACAATCAACTTATCATCGACATACAGCAACAAGATGATAAAATCATCATCTCCAAACACCTTCACAAATACACAATGGTCTGAATCAGTCTCTTCATAACCATGCTCCCCCATAACAGACTTGAACTTCATGTACCACTGCCTCGGTGCTTGCTTCAATCCATAAAGGCTTTTCTTCAAGCGGCAAACCAAATTTTTCTTGCCCTTTTTCACATAGCCTTCCGGTTGTTCCATGTAGATCTCTTCCTCCAAATCACCATGAAGGAAAGCAGTCTTCACATCCATTTGCTCAACCTCTAGATTAAGACTTGCTGCCAATCCAAGCACAACCCGAATGGATGACATCTTCACGACAGGAGAAAATATTTCATCATAATCAATCCCCTTCTTCTGGCTGTATCCTTTCACAACCAATCTAGCCTTGTATCGAGGTGGCAAACCAGTATCTTCGTGCTTAATTCTATACACCCATTTATTAAGCAAAGTCTTCTTGCCTTTAGGCAACTCCACCAACTCAAATGTATGATTCTCCTCAAAAGAATCCATCTCCTCATCCATGGCGCCAAACCACATATCCTTGTGTTCATCCTCCAAAACTTTATCATAGCTTTCAGGCTCTCCCCATCAGTAAGCATCACATACTCACTAGGATCATACCTTGTCGACGGTTTAAGACCTCTCTCGGATCTTCTAACAACAGTAGGTTGGTTCTCAGCAGCTGGTGTCTCACCATGATCGTCACCATGATCACCACTGCCATCTTCATGTGCGGGAGCTTCTGCACTGGGTGTATCATCCTGAACCTCAACCTCAACCTCACCGTGGACCGATGTAGAAGGAGTAGCCTCTGTATCGATCAAACTTTCATAAACCTGAGTTGGAATGTTAGACTTGTCAATGTCCTTAATCGTTTGATCTTCCATGAACACAACATCTCTGCTCCTTACGAGCTTCTTCTCAACGGGGTCATAAAATCTGTACCCGAACTCATCCTGACCATAACCAATGAACACACCACTGTCTTGACTTCATCTCAAGCTTCGATCTCTCATCCTTGGGAATATGAACAAATGCCTTACACCCAAAGACCCTCAAATGACCATAAGAAACATCTTTACCGGTCCAAATCCTCTCTGGAATATCATTATCCAATGGAGCACTCGGTGACAAATTCAGCACATGAACCACCGTGCTCAAAGCTTCTCCCCAGAAAGTCATCGATAAGCCTGACTGTGAAATCAAACATCTCATCCTCTCAACAATCGTTCTGTTCATCATTTCAGCCAACCCATTTAATTGTGGAGTCTTTGGTGGCGTGAACTGATGTCTTATTCCATGCTCTTTGCAATAAGCATCAAATGGTCCAGAATACTCTCCACCATTATCACTGCGGATACACTTCAGCTTCTTCCCCGTTTGTCTCTCAACCAATGCCACAAAATGCTTGAAATATCCCAGCACCTGATCTTTCGTCCTCATAGGAAATACCCACAACTTTCTTGAATGATCATCAATGAAAGTCACAAAATATGATGCGCCGCCAAGAGATCTTGTCTTCATTGGACCACACACATCTGAATGCACCAAATCCAGTACCTCGGGTTTCCTAGAAGGCGCAGAAGACTTGAAAGATACTCTGTGTTGTTTTCCCGCCAAACAATGCGAACACTTCTGCAGGTGCAAACCAGAGATTCCTGGAATCACCTCATTCTTGGACAACACAGCCATTCCCTTCTCACTTATGTGACCGAGTCTCTTATGCCATAACTCCATGGCATTATCATTCTCCACCGCATTAACAACATCTTTGGAGACTTTAGCCTGCATCCAATAGAAAGATGAAGACTTCTCACCTCGAGCCACAGTCAAAGAACCACGAGAGAGCTTCCATTTACCACCACCGTGCAAATTGAAATAACCCTCATCATCAAGTCTTCCCGTTGATATCAGATTCATCCGAATATCTGGGACATGCTTAACATCCTTAAGCACCAGCCTAGTACCAAGACTAGTCTCCAAGTAAACATCACCAATGCCAACAACCTGAGCCAAACCATCATTCCCCATCTTAACGGAACCATAATTACCTGGGGTATAGGTAGAAAACAAATCCCGATGTGATGTAGCATGAGTAGTAGATCCACTATCAATCACCCAACTGGTGTCTTGGCATGCGACATTAATGGCATCACCCTCAAGAAGAATGAGAAACTGATCTTCGGTGATGGTCACCCGATCCACTTTTTCTTCTTGATTACCTTGCTGTTTGTTTCTCAACTTCCAGCAATCTTTCTTCATGTGCCCTTTCTTATGACAGAAATAGCACTCCATATTTGCAAATCTATTAGACTTGCTCCTGCTCCTGTTCTTGTCTCTATTGGTATCTCTATGTGAACTTCTCCCCCTTGACTCAGTCACAAAGACATCTGAACGCGAAGTACTAGCATTCGACTGCCTTCTTGTTTCCTCATTAAGAACACTGTTCTTCACTGAATCCATCGAAATAACACCTTCCGACGCGGAGTTACAAAGAGACATCCTGAAAACCTCCCAAGAATCCGGTAAAGTACCAAGAAGCCACAGACCGTGAATCTCATCATCAAACTTGATTCCCATGTCAGATAACTTGTTGAGCAATCCCTGAAACACATTTAAGTGATCCGTTGGTAAGGAATTTTTCCTTGTTTTCAAATCAATGTAGTAAAGAAAGGATGTCAATCCAATCCTAAATGAGTGTGAGACAGAGAGAGTACAGGTTATGCTTAATCTAAATGCAACCAAATTGTTTGTTTGAATTGGTAACAAGTAGCAAGTGTCAAGCAATGAAGCAACTTTAGAAATTCAATAAAGATAAAATGGACTCATGGGTAAAGGGATTTAACTTCAAGTGATTATGATCCAATCTAGGGTGGCAAGCTTTCAATCAACTTATTTCCTTAGGCCTAAACACATTTCTAAGCAAGCTCTATGTCTAGATGAATGCTCATTTACTAACATAACTCAAACATCAAATGTCTTTGGTTGAATATTATGAAAGTAATCATTAGCAACAAGTTTAATAACCATCTCAACACCTTTAACATCAAATGTCTTTGGTAAAGCATGTAAAGAGCAATGATGAGTTTGATCAAGTAATTCAACATACCTTATGAGCATGAGATTGCCTAAGGATCTAGCTTAATATGATCAAGATTAATCTAGCTTTGAGAATACTCATCAAGCAAGGAAATATGTAGATATAACACTAACACCCTAGATCTTCATTTAATCACTCTAGATTATCCTAACCCATGAATCCACAAATTGGACTACTCACTAATCATCTTGTTTACACTTAATCCCATGATGGATAGAAGTATAATCAAGATGATATAATATAAGAAAACAAGAAACAGAATGTAGATGAAGAGAATAGCTAAAGAAAACAAGACTTTATAACATATACTTCAAGAACACTTAAGAACACTAAGAACAATTGTAAGAACTCAAAAATACAATACAAAGAAGAATGCAAGCTAAGGTGTGTTTTGTGAGACTGCTCTCATCATCCTTTTATAGGAGAAAATACAATTATTCTCCCCATGTTACAAGATTCAGATCTAGATCTAGAATAAAACACACTCATGAAAGTTATATCCACTTTCTCCATGTTCTCCACTTTTCTCCATGTTGCACACATCTTTCTCCATGTTCTCTATACCTTTTGGCTCTTCACACAGCTTGGGTACACATGCCTCTTCAGAAAAGGTAGAGAAAGTTAGGCCAAAAGCTCACCAAGCTCATGGTAGACAACCCATTCAACATGTTGCAAGCTTAAAAGTAATAAAGCACACTCTTAAAGTTCTTTCCACTTTCTCCATGTTGCAAACACCATGACTTGCCAAAAGATAATGCTCAAAAGATATCTTTAACATCTTCATTCATGCTCGTCTTTCACACGTTCGGTTCAAGAATACTTAAATGCTCCTTTTTGCTATAATCACCTCCAAAACTCCAAACAACTCATCCAACACCTACAAGATGCAAATGTACATGCAATATACTCTAAATGCACCTAAATGTAAGATTAATGCATGAATATATATGAAATAACAAAGCTAAAACTATGAAAAATCACAACACATCATCCGTCATTGGAGTCCCCTCCTGATACCTCAGCTCAATCAATTTCTTGATCATGTACATCTTGTTATTTCCGGTCTTCCTAGCATACAACTGCTCCAGCTTCAACCACAAAGAACGAGCATCAATCTCAGTCTCAATATGATGCAACACATTATCATCTACCCACTGCCTTATCAACCCACACACTTGGCGATGCAGCAACTTCCACTCTTCATCCGTCTTCTTTTCAGGTTTCTTCTCCTCGAAGACTGGAACATGAAATTCTTTAACAAAGAGCAAATCCTCCATCTTGCCCTTCCATAGATGATAGTTAGCACCATTCAAGCTTATCATCCTGCCCATATTTTCCATCTTTCACACAAGCAAATAATAACCCAAGTTATCAAAACCAAAGCTCAAAAACCAGAAGCTCTGATACCACTCTGTTGGGGAAAGTCACCCACGACGCAGCGAAATATTATGGTTGTGTTCCTCTGACCTTGTGTGAACCTGTGAGGAGAATACTTCGACAATTGCAGAATGTAGTATAAGCGATAACGTAATGAGACGCACAATTTTTACGTGGAAAACCTCCTCGATGTGAGAAGGAAAAACCACGGGACCGTAGTCCACTCAAAAATCCACTATATAAATGGTATGAGTACAACCACGTCCTCCCTGTTCAACAGCCTGAACAGAACAGAGAGTCTAGCTACAAAGAGCTATCTCAACAACAAGAGAGCAACAACAACAAGGGAGCAACACAAAGCTTCAAAACCGGCAGCAACCAAACGACCTCAGCTCACAAGGATTCCGGCAACCAGAGACTAATCCCACCGTACAAATCCAAGATAAACAAGTCAACAACAACCCTGCCAAATTTCAGCTCAATCAGAGAAGATCTCACCGTCGGATTTACCAAACACCCAAGACTGCCCAGCTGAAGAACTGTGACGACCAGCTTCACTAAAACCCAGACAACAGAAGATCCAACCGTTGAAAACCAAATCCCTTCGGTGAACCTTAACCCACTGACTGAAGAAGCTTCCCACAAAATATCAGCTCGATCAAGTTCTGTTTGATCCTCCAAAACCAGTCTTGAAGTAGCCTGACGAAAATCACCTCTTTCTCTCCTTTCTCTCTCTTTTGTCTCTCTCTCTCTTCAACTCTATTATTGTGTCTACAGTGCAAAGAAGGATGGGGCAGCCTAATAATAAGGGTGAGAATAATTGTGTCTCAACCCACTTGGTTCTCTCCATCTAGGAGGGACCCAACACTCTTCACCACTCCATTCAATAATGAGATCATCCAGATACTTAAGCTCAAGACTAAAAAACTGTAGAAACACAAAGTGGTTCTTTGAGACCAGCCATTTGATGTTTGTCTTGTGGTTCTTGTACTTGGCCTTTCTTCTATTCCATTTGGTCCCGAAACTTGTCCATGTTATATAGTAGGAGCGTGAATCTCTTCATAAACAACACATGAATCTATCATCTTTCTCGTCCTGGCTCTTAGCATCATGAATATACTCTCAACCTTGACCCTTTTTCAGCTTTTCATTCTTCTATTTAAACTTATATTTATTCCACTTTTCACACTTCTTCAGATCTGCCTTATATCTACGTTACATCTCCGCAACCTGCAGTTCATGCTTGCTTATCTTCCTCTCTTTCTCTCTTTTTCTTTTCCTCAAGCTACCACTGTAATTGCCAAGTTTGATACTCTTTCTCTCATGCTTCTCTATCCTTGTTCTTTTATTTTTCTCATGGCCCTCTTCCATTCATCTGACCAGTGTGTATCTTTATCTCTACGCTTGTCTCTTTGCTCACTTCCTCAGCAGTTTCTTTCACGTGGCAATGCAACCATCTCGCCATGACCCTCAGCATGTCTCTTTTAGTCTCCTTACATTGTTCTGATCTGTCGTATGCTCCATAATTTTCCTCCGCAATCTCTTCTTCCTCTTCTTTGTTTTGAACATAAACAGCCATTTTCTGTCAAACTTTTGGCGAGTGTGCAACCATTGAAAGCTCCCCTTACAGTTACACCACTTCATCGAGTCATATGAGACACATTAAATCTTTTATTTTCTTTTGAGTAAGGCATTGAAAATTGTTAGGAACGTAATAGACTGTGTTTGTTTGTAAAATCATCTAGTTATTACATACTACATAAATATTCAATGGTATAAAATGGAAGTATTCACCAAAGCTCCAATTTTCTGTGTATATCTCTATCAGCTTATTAAGCTATCGTTGTTCACTGATATGTTAGCACCAAATTTGCATTCTGCACGGAGATGCAAGTCTACATACCAGCACTGGCGGATTTATGTATGTAGTAACGGGGTCACGTGCCCCCAGTTCATCTTTGTTTCCTTAAGCCAATTATATGATAATTTATTTTAATTAACACAAAATCCTATAGTAGTGCCCCCAACTAATTCAATTTCTATGGTAGTGTCCCCCCGGTTATATTTCATCGTAAGTCACCACTGCATACCAGTACCTTCGTGTCGAAGACACCAACAAAAGTTTAAGATATACTAGGGCGGATCCGCGCTACGCGCGGAATATGATAATCGTGTGATATATATTCTATATAATTCTATATTTTCATTGTATGTATTTCATATATAGGATTTGCAAAAAAAGTATATAATAACGTTGATAGTTTTTAAGTATTTTTGGTGTAAATGATTTATAAATGTTAAGATTAATTATGTTAGATTACTCGTTGTGTTTATATTAATAGATTGCTGCGTATACTTGGGATGAGGTGGTAATGGGATTTGAAAATGTAAGCTATTTGATACATTTCATCATATTGGTGGTAAGTGCCATTAGTGTTAATTACTAAGTGAATGGGTATTCGAACGTCCATGCGTATAATATGTTGTGAGATAGATTTTGATATATAGAATCATCGTTGTTGTGATGTTTATGGTCTTTTGGTTCGAACAAATTTGCATCTAACAATTGTTTTAAATTTCTAATGTCTTTGTTTTGTTTTTTATCTAGATTTGTAGTTATTTGAATATACTTTTGTGGAAAATTATATATTATCATGTTTGAATAATTTTATGACACCAAAATTATACGTCTCTTGTTTAAATCACATATAATACGTTTGCTTTCGTATCTCTATAAAAAGTCATATAAAATGCTAATTTTATAACTTTAGGAACTATAATCTGGTGAAGTGATTAAAAATATAACCCTATAGATATTTCTCTTCTTTCTTCTTCTCCTTCTTCAAGAGACCAATGATCTACTTTGAAGGCCTTTACATTTCATGTTTTGGGTATTATGCTCGGCAGGTTTTAAACCATTCTTTACATTGTTTTCATTTTCATGTTTAACAACCTTTTCTTTTGTGATAAAATTGGTGATTTTTTTCTGAAATTTCTCTCCTTTGTCATTCAAAGTTCTAATTATGCCCGTTATTGTATGCAAATGATAATGGGTGGTTCTTCATCGGGGTAGAAATATTTGTTGTCTGTCAATATACCAATTTTTTATGACATCTTTAAAAGAATATTTTTCAAAAAATATTAAAATATATCTTTCATTTCCTGCATCATTGCTATTGAGATTATTGAAAAATAAATTAAACTTAAATATATTTAAAATGCATGGTTTATTTGTTAATATTGATTTTACTATGGTTTCAAAAAGGTGAGGTTATTTTCCCGTGAAAGCTTAGAAACAAAATAACTATCTAAAATATAAAAATGAAAAAAAATTAGTTGTTTTTCTATATCATTCATTTGATAATGATAATATATTTTTATGTGATAAACAATAGAATTTAGGTTATTTACAAAATCACAACACACCATACACAATGAAACTACTTTTATATCACATTGATTCTTTATTTTCTCCTTGACAACAATGACAATTCTTAGTGTTAAACTTGTTAATAAAATAATCATACTTCTTCACTTACGTAGTGTAGAACTACACTACGTGAAGCTTTTCTCTACGATCTACACATTTCAGATTCATCTTGAGCACAATACTAAACAAATATAACTGAAGTGTCATAACTCATTATACAGAAAATAATACAAATATGCGAAATCGCTAGAACATACAATTATTTCATTTTCTCTAAAACATTATCGTTTCAAGGAAACTTTGAATATATATGTTTTGGAAATACATGCTTTTCCGACCTTCACTTAGTGATCTTTTTAGTAGCCGGAAGAAAATCAGTTTTTCACTTTAAGAAGTGGCTTTCCACACCTCTTCCCTCTCCTTGATTATATCCTTAGGGCCTAAAAATCTGTCCTGATTTGTTCAAGACATTAGCCTCGTTCACATTCTATCCGTAATCACCAAATTGTTCTGTTTCTATGTTATCCTCTGCAACAATAAAAAAAATCAGGTCAGGATGATTCCAAGATCACAACTCTGTTATGTCGAACCAGATTATTCCACTGTAACATCCATAACCACAACTCGAATCCTTCCGGGATTGAAAGCGAGAAACGCATTTGATCTGTGTCAGTAACTTACGCTGTAAGGAATGTATGTTTGTCTTCCATTGATAAGCCTACTGATGTCTAGTGTAACCAGCCATTGTACCATGAACAACGCTCTGAGCAAGATCTGTATGTAGGATCTAAAAGCAAGAAACGAATAATGAGTTTAAAATATCCAAAGATTTGAAAAGTGGGGAGAAAGGTCATTGTTTTTGTTACCTACGTATTTGAGATTCATCACCATGCTAATCTTCTTAAAGTTATCTGGAATTGCATGAAAGAAAGTTGGAACCTAATTTTTACCTTGATGCTTTGTGATAGCCAGAAGTGACATCTTTAAGAAGCTTGTTATCAGAGACGTCTGTTAGATTCCATGCTTTTGCACATCAACTCTTTCCCTGCTTCTTTAGAAAGAACAATCACCATGTGACCATTCAACTTGATATGTTTCTCAATAAACTCCAAGAGTCCACCTTTTCCTTCGAGATAAATGCTGACACAGGAGTAAGGTAGCATCTACATCTCTGCTAGCTTATGTAGCATACATTGCTATAAATCCTGTTGTAAATCATCTAAAAGTATTTCGTCATTAACAGCTCAAAAGATCTTTTAACTGTACTTTTCAAAGCAGAAACACATGAAGAGAAAAACTTACCACTGCAACCGACCCATAAGCTTAACAAACCTGATACCATTCTCATTACTCTCTGCTTCAACATGTGATGTGATGACTGCTCACTGACCATCCTCAGCAAACCTGTATTATATAACCACCAGGACCATTGATGCAAAATTCTCATTCCAAGACGGACCCTTCGGAAGGTGAGATGTCATCTTTAACCTGTTGTTATTTTAGTGCTCAAGCAATGGTTTTATTCGACTATATTTTTCATTTCCCTGTAATAAAACCTATAAATGCTACAAACTAATGTTTTTTTACCTGTAGATACATCAGAGGGATCACTTGTAATGTTCATAGTAGGTCGCCAGAATAATTTGACGTCACTATTATCAGCATTGCCTCGTCGGAGCTTTAAGCCGAGCCTCGTCGGAGCTTTAAGCCAAACCCAATTCGTCCTACCTGAACCACTCTCAATTCACCATGCCCCAATCTCCACCGTTGAGCCACGCAAGAACCGCCATCTTCACTGTCGACGTTGTTAAGCCAAGCAAGAATCGCTGAAACCGTGAGATGCTCGAAAGTTCTGTCCGACATAGTAAGATCTGAAGGAGTCCATGGTTATGGCTTTGGCCCTGTCTGCTGTAAATCACCATCAAAAACGATTCAAAAGGTAAACAAAGAAAGAGAGAGATTCCTTGCTTCCCAAAATCATTTAAGAAAGAAATAACCTTAGAATCGAGGAGGAGTTTGTGTAGATGGAAGAACGGTGACCTTTTTATAAGTGTTATCCACCGCCTCAAGAGAGATACTAAGCTTTGAATGATTGATTGTGCCTGTTGTGGTAGAAGAAGTAAAGATGGTTGTTAATGGCAATTTCAATGGATCTCGTAACGTTTCAGAGGAGAACAATCTCATACGAAACAACGCCAATGAAAATCGACCAGGGATTCCTCATGATGATTCGTCTGATACACCATCCTGGGAGATCAAACGACGCGATCGAAACCTATCGAATAGATTCCTCACGTCAACTTTGGCATCGCAAGCTTTCGAACGGCGTAAAACAAAGAACGGGATGAACCCTAAATTCAAGGAAATGCGGGTTGAGAGGCCTACGTCACTGGCTATCGGGCTGAATTTCATGAGAAAAAAGCCCACACACATAATGCAACCCACTTTTGCTTCCGTTGATGAAACGTACCGTATCAATAAAGGGACACATGTCACCTCCAAGATAAATTAATTGATGATGTGGAGGGAGAAAACTGTTTTATATATATATATAGATAGACAGATAGATAGATAGATAGATAGATTTATTTATACCGTAAAAAGTGTGACGAATGCCAGGTTAGTACCAAATAAGTTTACTCACTGCGTTAATCAGATTCACACAAACATGCACCTTAAAGAAACAATGATTTGACCTAGTTTATAGAGTTAGGCTTGTAAGGCCCAGTAAGAAAAACATTTCATAACTCTTTTTAAAATGTCCAACACATTTAGGGTTATAGATCAGACTTATAAGGGCATGTTTATTGGCAATCTCTTAGCAGGAGTTCTTAATTTTTTTAATAGACGTTTCTTTACTTTTAACTAAGAAAACTTAAGAACCATCTCTTAAATAGGAGACTTAAGAGCCGTCTCTTAGCCAAAATATTTTAACCCCACACACCTGGGATAAACATGGCCTAAAAAGGCTATTAGGGCTTCTTCACAACACTTCTCGTCGTAGTGAGCTTCAGCCGCAGGACTCTCATCGCAGCTTCAGGTTATTCTCTTCTTCTTCTTTCACGTTCTCCCAATTGATTCTTCTTTTTCGTCATTTACAATCTAAAATTCGTCTTGTCTTCTATATTTATGGAGGAGGAAGAGAATGTCTCACAGGAAGTTTGAGCACCCAAGGCACGGGTCACTTGGTTTCCTTCCAAGGAAGAGAGCTAACCATCACTGAGGAAAAGGTATCTCTTTTTATTCAAATGCTTTCTTTGGTTTCTTTCAGACAAAACATATCATATGTTGTGTAGAGATACAGTTTGAGTTTTTTTTATATTGGGTTTCTTAGATTTGCGATTGTGTTTTTCTTACAACTTAGATTGTGTAACTGAAATGTATACGTTGGGTATTATAAATGGAACACCTGCTCAGTTTTTTAGAGTTGCGTCTGAGTGTCTTCAATGGTGGAACCATTGCTCAGAAGGTGGACTTTGCCTACAGCTTCTTTGAGAAACAGATTCCCATCGACGCTGTTTTCCAGAAGGATGAGATGATTGATGTGATTGGTGTGACCAAGGGTAAGGGTTATGAAGGTGTTGTTACTCGTTGGGGTGTGACAAGGCTTCCAAGGAAGACTCACAGGGGTCTGCGTAAGGTTGCTTGTATCGGTGCGTGGCATCCAGCTAGAGTCTCCTACACTGTTGCCAGAGCTGGTCAGAACGGTTACCATCACCGTACTGAACTGAACAAGAAGATTTACAGGTTGGGCAAGGTTGGTCAGGAGACTCATACAGCCATGACTGAATACGACAGGTCTGTAGAAATTTCTCACTGTACTGGTTCTCTCTCTCCTGTTTAGGTTTATGTAACTGATGACGTTGCTGTGGCTATGATAGGACCGAGAAGGATGTGACTCCAATGGGTGGATTTGCACACTATGGTGTGGTGAAGGATGACTACTTGATGATTAAGGGATGCTGCATGGGTCCAAAGAAGAGGGTTGTGACTCTTAGACAGTCACTGCTCACTCAGACTTCACGTCTTGCCATGGAGCAGATCAACCTCAAGTTTATCGACACTTCCTCAAAGATGGGACATGGCATGTTCCAGACAAGCCAGGAGAAGAACAAGTTTTACGGTCGTGCCTCTGCCAAGGCTTAAACAAGTTTTAATTTTTTAAAATTTGTATGACCTCTTTCATCTCAAAAGTCTTGAAATACTCTTTTGAACTATTTGCTGCAATTTTGTGTTTTAGTTATTTGGAGAGTTTGAAACATCGTATGCTTCTTCCCCTATTTTTTTCTCATTTTTATTGTTTTGACAGAGTAGAATAAGTTGAGATAACTTTGCTTCTCAAATTGGCAATATATGAATAAACCAATCTAAATAATAAAACTAAGAAATACGGACGAAGCCTAAATGAACTCCTTTTTTCAAAAGACTATAATTTTAAGAAATTATTTTATAAATACACTTTATGCATTTTTTATTATTGGCAATGATATACTGTAGAATTGTAAAGAAAAAATGGGATTTCTATTGGTATAAAGTTGAGAAAACTAACTAATCAAAGAAACTGATTTATTATCAAAATTTAATGCATTTTAATGTATTAGCCTATCTCCAACCCATTTGATGCTTTAGACCATCTCCAACCCATTTGATGCTTTAGACCATCTCCAACCCATTTGATGCTAACTCCAACCCATTTGATGCTTTAGACCATTACCAGATGAAGGTTTTCGAAATCACGACAATCAGAAACAAGGATCAAAAAACATTTTTCACGTTCTTATGATTTTTAATGGTATTGTGTGCGAGGATGACACTGTTAGGTGGAGATGTTTCTGTGGAAACATGTGAAATTGATCTTATCCATTAGTGGCATAATAAGTTAAAAATGTTAAAGAAATGAATTAAAAGTTAAATTAAATAAGCAAAGTATGTGATTAAGTGAACGCGATTAAATATGGAAAACACAGCTTATTACAATAGTAATGTATAAAACAAGTAATATTATGTGTATTTTGGTTTCTAGGCGTAAAGATAATTGCTTTTTTTCTAATATTTAAAAGTTTGGGAACGAAGTTCGTAATTTTCTCAAACTCGAAAATATATCATGTAATAATAATTTCTTTTCAACGGCCATTTGAATTGGAGACCTCTTGTAAATTATTCTTATTGTTTATGATGGCTTTGACTGTATGTATGCTTTGGTACATAAGAGACCTTGAGGGTCGACTTGATCGCAGTCTATGAGGAACCCTCGTGGCCGTTTGGCTTCAAGCTGAATACATTTACAAATACAGTAAAGAAGCTGTAAATTATTTATTAGACAGAGGCTTTTATTCGTTCACAAAAGAGACCAAGAGATGCCACACAATACATTTACAAATACAGTAAAGAAGCTTTAAATGATTTATTAGCCAGAGGCTTTTATTCCTTCACACAAGAGACAGAGAGATACCATACACAATACATTTCAAATACGTTTTTATTATTTTCGATACCGATAAGTGGTCTCTTACGCCTCGGCCAAAGCTGCGGTGATATTATGCCTTAAAACCTTGTAAACCGATTTCCATCCTTCTTGGGTAGGGTGAATACCATCCCAGTAGAAAGCAGACCTTGGATCATCACATACGGTTCCATTCCTGTAACATTCTATGGACGGGGTATTGAAAGGCAGAATCCCTGCATTTCCATAGTACAAAGTCTTAAAAATATGTTTATTATCTATTTTATTAAAACAAGATCATGAACGATTCATAAATGTTTGATCCAACTATTTATTATTCATAAATTACTCATTTATATTAATAACACTAACTATTGTATATAATTTATAAATGATTAAACGCAACTATGATTACAAAAAATAAATAAATATAAAACTTAAACTTTTCAAAAAAAAAAATTTCAAAACTCAAAATACATCCGTCCTTTGAAAGGGCGGGTCAGAATCTAATAACATACTCTATCTGTTATAAATAATAAATGTTTTAGAAAAAAATTAAGTTTCAAAAATATGCATTGTTAATATTTTCAATGTAAGTTTTAGTAGATAATAGTCGTAAATTGAAAACTTCAAAAGGTTAATTGTATTTATTAATTTTTGATTAGTTAAAAGTTAAAGGAAATAATGAATCACAAAAATTATACATTTAATACTAAGATTTAATATGTTTTATTAATATGTGTGAGAAACTTAAAACATATAATATTTTGAAAAGTATTAAAGATCAAAATGTTAAACTTTGGGGGGGGGGGCATGACATGACCCATACTCCTTGTTTAACAATAATAATTGTTACCTGAGATTTCTCCTTTGTTATTGAAGATAGCCAAGAAGGTATTGTAGTAATCTATGATGGTAAAAGCCGAATGATTGGTCTCATTGTTAAGCTTGGCCACTAAATCCTGCAACAAATAGTTGTGGTATGATACCAGATCTCGAACAGCGCCTTTGATAGTGTCAGTGGCGTTTGCAAACACAGGGGCGTACTGGAGCGGTGTCAATGATGGTATTGCTATCTTCTTTACTCCCAAGGTGTGGATTCGCCTCAAATCCACCTCGATTTGATTCACAACATCCTGGACGAATGGTATGATCCCCTGATAAATGCAATAGAGAAAAAAAAAATTAAATAACTAGACCACCCAGACTGATCATGGTGCACTGGTTAAGCTGTTAGCTAAGGACGACGACCAGTTTTCAATTTAATTCACATACTAAACCAGTATAAAATTGATATATGCTGACTGCATATCTAGTTTTTTTTTTGGTTCAAAGCCAGTCAGTTATAACAAAAAGTTCTATAACTAAATCGAACAAGAACCAACCATGTAGAATAATAGTTCTATTTAATACTGTTTACTAATCGTGTTAGATAACTCTCTTTTTGTTCTTTTTAAGATAATTTTTTTTGTTCAGAATTAATCTTACAAGTATTATTTCCCACGTGCTATGCGTGTCAAGGAAGTAAATGTAGTCGTTGCCAGCAACACTAACTAGAGCGACGGACGAAGAAAGGTCAGAGTAGACACTGCCGAGGAGTTGCTCGAAGAGACTGATCTGAGCGGTCATGTTAGGATAATCAGCATAAGTCTTGAACACTCCTGTTCCTCCGTACGCAAAATTCATTCCGTATTGTAACCGTGTCTTATCCACGTCATCTTTCTTGGCGTAGTTCACAGGTAACTTTATCCTTAGCAATTGGGCTGTAGGAGGAAACATGCATGTGTCTCATTAATTAGAAACAAGGAATATCATCGATGATAACACATTCATGAATTTTAAGAGAGAAATATGACATCATGTTCAATACATATAAGGAATACGACAATTTACCACATTAATGAGTGTTTTTAAATTAGAGAATTATATATAGAGATAATGACTAAAATAGAGTTAAAATTGTTTTTATCATCAAAATAACATTCAAGGAAAAAAATAACCAAAATAGATTTTATCAAAGAATGTCAATATACATTTATATCTATTGGATTAACTAATATAAATTTAGGATTTAAAGTTATGGGAATGTGATTTAGGAGATAAGATTTAAAATTAAAAAATGTCTATTTTAGTCATTTTTTAAATTTATTTTTGTGACAAAAACTTCAAAAAATCTATTTGAGAGATTTATCGTTTATATATGTTTAGCGCATTAAAATATAAATATGCATGGGAATACAGTCAGAGGCTATGTGTTTTCCTTTCACAAGGTGTTTTAATAACGTTTTAGCATTAGGCTCCATAAAAGGAAAAAAAAGCTTAAATAATAGAGAGGTACCTAGAAAATCGGTGGAGATATGGCCGTCGGAGAATCTGCCGGAGGGTTTACCCGGATAAGTGATACCGTAAGGGTAATCCCATACCCCCTTATGAGTATTATTTGTGTTTCCAGTATCGGCGTAAGAATCTCCGAACACAAACAAATTATTTCGACCCGGAAAGAGAAGACTCTGAATCGAACTCTCAACTACATCGATATCTCCTGCCATAAAGAGATTCGAACTCTCAATTGCATCGATATCTCCTGCCATAAAGAGTGTTATATAAGAAACTATAGTTGTATATTGTAAATTAGCATTTCATATGGATTTTAAAGAATGAGTTGCAATGACAACTAAATATAAATTTTACCAAACACGAGAGAAGAGAAAGTGAACAGTAACAGCAAGGCAAAGAGTTTCGTTAAGGAATTCATCTTAGTGTTTAGAGAGAAAATGTGGATGATATGGGATAAAGGAGTGAAACTTGGATGATTGAAATTGAAGCGGACCCTTTCTTATTTATAGACCTACAAACTCGACAGTATTGTAAATAATAATATTTAAAGAGTATATATATATATGCACAAGACAATTATCTCAAATGTTTTTTTTAGTTTTTATCAACAAAAGAGTTCTCAAAGAAAAAATGACCAGTGGTTTAATTAAAGAATCAAAAGACTTTTATACCATTTGTTTTATAGATATAAAATATTTAAAAAATTACAAAAAAGTTCGAATTTGAAAACATATAATTCGAAACTATAAAAAATAATTTTCTTACAGTTTCAGATTATGTGATTTAAAATTTGAATTTTTAATAATTTTTTTCATATTATTTTTCACAATTCTAAGTTTTCTTTTTAAAATTTGAAAATACCCTTTTAACTATTTTAAAATTTTTTACTTTGAAACTTTTAATATTTATTTATTTATTTTTAAAATTGTAAACCTCACTCCAAAAACTCATATATTAACTCTAAATCAAATATCTAGATTAATTAATCTTACGTGTATAAATGTATATTTACCCTTTAATAAAACATTTATGGTCATTTTTATGGGCTCTTTTAGTGGAAAAAAATAAAAAGTCCATCCTAGATAATTTCTCTCTCTCTCTCTCTCTCTATATATATATATATATATATATATATGCATTAATTAAAATTTTGAAATTCAACTTTCGTATTATTTTTATTATATTATTTAGTGTGTATAAAAACAGTGACATTTTTCTTAAAATCACATGAAAGGGTGAAGTTAATTTAAAATAATGTGCATGTTAATATGATAAATAGAACGATATTGATATCCATTTAGTACTACTTTTATTTTTATTAGCTAACTTTTTGTTTAAGAATGTAACTTTATCCTTAGAGCATCATTAGACCATGATTATCTACGGGTTCTTAGGTTGAGTTTCTTATGAAAAGTTAAAAAACGGTTTCTTAGTTTTCTTAAGGAAAGTTAAGAAACTGTTTCTTAAAACCCTTAAATAAGAAACAATTTCTTAATTTTCCTTAAAAAGCTAAGAAACAATTTCTTAACTTTTTTTCCTAAGAAACTCACTTTAAGAACCCTTGGATAATCATGCCCTTAGTGGTTTGAAACTCACTAAAGTACCTCATAAATATAATAATAATAGATTAAGCTAGTTCTCTCTTTTGATCAAAGGTTTTTTTTGATCAAATAATAGATTAAGCTAGTTCTCAAACAAAAAAAAGCCTTTTTGTTTAAGAAAGGAAGTGGTATAAAACGTGGGTGTTTCTTACGTCAAAGGAAACGGGTGGAAAGGAAACAAAGGTAGTTTTTGCCAGCAACGCTAACTAGAACGACAGACGAAGAAAGGTCGGATGAAGAATAGACATAGTTGAGGAGTTGCTCGAAGAGACTGATCTGACCGGTCATGTTCGGATAAGTAGCCTTAGGCCATGTTTGTTTGTACATCTAGAAGGTGCATTATGGTACATCTAGAAGAAAGTCGGATGGAGAATAGACATTGTCGAGGCTATGTTTGGATAAGTAGCCTTAGGCCATGTTCATCTAGAAGGTGCATTTAGATAGTCCATCTAAATGTGTTATCCAAAAGCTCCATCTAGATGTTGTTCGTTTATGTACTTTGTTTATGCATTTGGATAAAGCATTTGAATACACTTATCGTTGTTTTTTTTTTTTTTTGAATTTGCATATGCATCCATATGCACTTATTGTTAAATGACTAAAAATTATGGTTTTGGGGATAAATTGCATTTTTAGTATTTTGGCAGAAAATATTTTTTTTATGATTTTTTTGGAAAATGGCTATTTTTGAGATTTGACGGAAAATTACGTTTTTACGGTTTTGTCCAAAAAGTGTGTGTTTAAGGTTTTGACAGGAAAGTTGATTTTTGGGGTTTAGCCAAAAAGTGTGTTTTGTAAATTTAATGCGAAAATACGATTTTGCAATTTTGACGGAAAAATGCGTTTTTACAATTTTGGTGGGAAAACGTGTTTTTGCAGTTTTGGCGGAAAATTGCTTTTTTTTTTTGCAGTTTTAGTAAAAAATTGCATTTTTACGGTTTTCACGGAAAAATAGGTCTCGCAATTTTGAAACGTATGTATTTACAGTTTTAGTGGAAAACTGCGTTATTATTGTCTAATACTCATGTTCCTCCGTACGCAATACTAGGAGTGGGAGGGAATAGTTCCATGGTTTTCATTAGTTGTGATTTGCTTCGTAGTTTACGGATATTTACAAATATCTCATTCACTTTGTTTAATACAAGTAAATCTAAAAAACGAACTATACAATTTTTTTTCAAAAAATATTTTTTACATAATATAAAATAAAATGTAAAAATTAGTGAAACGATTCAATAAGTTTTTTAAGTTAATCAATTTTTTATAAACAATAAAATTTTAGAAAGTTTTTAATTTTCTAAAGATTTTACATTCTTTTCTTAATTTAATACTTTTATAAGTAACACTATATATAAAATTATAAAATTATAGGTTAAAGTATTAATCATACTCTATTTTTTTAGTATTTGTGATTTGCTTCACTTTAAACGAATATTTACTTTTAATATTTTTTTAATTTCAGTGCTTACAAATATCCAAATTTTTGAATCGAATTGAAATGAATAATAAATCAAATCAAACTTACCAAAAAATGCCAAGCCCTAGGCAAAACTTATTCCGTATTGTAATCATTTCTTATCTTTCTTATCCACATCATCTTTTTGGAGTAGATAACATGTAATTTTATCCTTAGAGTATCATTTGTGGTTAGAGACTAAGTAAAGTACCTCATTAATATAATAATAACTAGATTCTGACCCGCGCTAAAGCGCGGGATTACCTTTTGTAAAAATATAGATTTATTAACATGTGTATTTGTTCACTAATATGTTTATGAATCTGAACATTTGGCTTTCGGTTTGCTTCATTTCCAAATTATATTTTTTGGTTTTCGGTTTAGTTTTAGTCCGGGTGTAATTTTTCGTTCTCGGTTCAAAAAATATAATAACTGTTCGGTTATTTATGAATTTAGATTTTTGTTTGAATATTGAATGTCAAACATAGGGTTTATGTGTAACGTCCCGACCGCCCACAGCTAATGGGCCACCCACGTCCGCTCTCTCGGCCTGTTCCCCATCCCATCCGACGACCGTACGTTAAAGTTTTCAAGACTCGAAATCATTGTTTATTGTATATTAAATCATGATTTATTTATATGAGTTGATTGCAAAGTTTAGAGATATTATTTAATATTTTGTAAAAAAATATAGACAAAATATCGATTTTAATTCAAGATTTAATGTACATCTTTTTGGATAAGAAAAATATATAAATTTCATCAAAGGATGTTGACCAAAAAATTGGTTCAGTAATCCAAAATCTATATTGTTTTTTTGGAATCAGATTAAAAAATTTGTTGAAGATATCTAGTAATTTGTTTTGAAATTGTTTGTTTAGATATTGTTTTTAAGAAAAATATATATAAGTAAAAAGACAGAATATTAGATTTTTTCAGATTTTTTAATATGTTTGTTCACTATCGTTTTGTTTATATTTTTAAGATTGTTTGTTAAAAAGAAATCAAATATCAAATTTTGTAATCGTATAGTTATAATATATTGATAGTATTGGTGGGTTTAGCAAAATGTTATAACTTAGTTTTAGTTTTGTATATGTTTTTTTATAATGTATGTTTTCTTGATGAACCATATAAACAAACAGACATCAAATAGTTAATAATCGATGATGGGATATTATCTAAACTATAAAATAGTGTAACGAAATATTTATCTAGTATATTCGCAAAGTGACAAATATTGTATATATTAATACTATTGATAAGGTTTAGAACGTGTAAACTAAAGCTAATTCATATCAATACTATTAAGATTTATAATGTATAAATCAGAATTAATTCACCAAAAATTAATTATATTTGCATGGTTTATAACCATTATACAATAGTGTAAACCAATGTGGTTTATAAACATTATGGAAATGTGCTACTACAAACCTATCCAACGTCTAAACCAATAAATATTTAATATTCTGTTGGTATTGTAAATAATTAATATAGGCGTATTATCATAACATGTAAATTACTAATATAGGATTTTGGTTATGTGTGATTCAAAGTTTTAAATGCTGAGATATGAATTTATTATATTTTCAGTTAAAAGTTAATTAAATTTGTTTACCATAAAAATAGGAGTGACAAAATCTGTAAAAGAAAATATATTGTATAAGTATAACCAATTTATAAGATATGTTAAATTTATTTCTAGTGAAAGATGAATAAGTCCAAATTTAAATGATAACATTGTTAAATAGATAAAAAATATGATTATGTTTTAATATAGTAGATGGATTACATTAATTAAATAATTTTATTGAAAAACAAAATCAAACTAATAGAAATGCGACACGTAAAAAAGTCTTCTACATTTGAGAGAATAAAGAATCGTTCATAGGTTATCTCCACGTTTGATTCTCTCGCTTAGTTTTCTATTTATTTCAATATTTAAATTGTTAGAGACTTCCAAAAAACCTTAACTACGTGTAATTTAGCAATTGGGCTGTCTGGAGGAACATGTGTCTCATTACAAATAAAGAATATCAAAGATTAAGGGAAAATAAGAAAAATGAGACATTCATAACTTTTATTTGTTCGATTGGAATTTTTGATGTTTTAAACCACTTTTAGACATGTTTTACCTTTTTGTAATGAAAAAGAGTATTTTAATTTTTTAAAAATTCAAAAAATACGAAAACTATTAAAAATATTAGTAAGACTATTTTTATGTTTTTTTTCTTTAAAATAAATTGTGTAACCATGTTTTATCTTATGTTCTACCTAAATATAGAATACTCATTCTAACAATCTATTTAGATTAGAACTCGAATATAAATTACATTACAATGATCTAACTTGGTTATAAAATATAAACAAAATTTTATTATTTATTCTACTATTGCTAAAATTTGTTTTTATTTATTCTAATTTTACTAGAATTTGTTCGATTGCATTATATCCATATATCAGTATCTACATCTACCTCAAATACGTGATATAAAATTTATTCTATGGTGTAACTTAACTTATTTATGCTTCATAACATGTTCTATCTATAATCTTTGAATCTACTTGAGGAAGAATACATATCTCACAAACTATTCATTGTTATAATCATGTAATTTATGTATTCCATCTAATTTTGAAAAATAGAAGTTTTCATATTTCGATTATTTTTTTCCTAAATCTACAGTAAATGTCGCACAATATATTCTCTTCCACATTTTCTCTCCCACGATCTTTCTTTTTTCTTCTAATAAAAATAAATTAATTATAAATATTAAATTTTTAATTAAAATTAATTTGGTTAATCAAAGGGTACAATGGTATTAAAAAAATATAAATCCTATTTACCTTAATAATCCTCTAAAAAAATTATTGAGACAAATATAAGTTGAGAATGGGGGTGATTGGTTGAGCTGTAACTAGAGGCGTGAGTTTTAATTTCTATTTTTTTTACAACCATATAAATCACCAATCATGTTTTAAGTAGATTGTAAAGCGTTGATAAAAAAAAGTAGTTTGTAAAGCTAAAGCCAAAAAAAATAAAAAAATAGTTTTAAAAACCTTATTTTCTAAAGCAAAAATATATGACTGAGGATTGTTGTAGAAATATCTTTTTCGTATATTTTTTATATAATTTCTACAGCTACGTTAGTTACAGCTACATCAAAAAATACCACAAACTAAATTTTATAATAAAATTTCTACAGCTACAGTCCAACCAATCGCCCACAGTATCTCAATTTTTTTAAATTTCTCTTAGATAAATTAACACAGTAATGAATTTTAAAGAGAGAAATAGGACAATGTCCAATACATATAAAGAATATATTGATGAGCCGACAATTACCACATTAATGAGTTTTTTAATTACAGAGTTATATATTTAGCGTATTAAAATATAAATATGCATGTGAATACAGTCAGTGGCTGTACTAGGGGATTTGTTATATGGGAAGCCGCCAAAAGGTATTTGTCTAAAAAATGTTCTTACAACATCTCTGATGTATTCCTTTATTTCTACCTATAAAATATAGTAATTCTATAATAGAATAGTTCTATAACAAAGATCAATTTTATTCCAATGTTTTTTCTTAAATAAAAATCTCCAAATATGAATAAAATATAAAGGAATGCTATTTTTTCTTCTATAAATAGAAGAAAAAATAACCATCTTTATTTTAGAGGTAAAAATAGAAATTAGTTGAAGTGATTTTGTCACTAAATACTATTATAGAGATGAAAATATAAGTAGGTTGGAGATGTTCTTAGTGGTTAGAAATTCACAAAAGTACTTCACAAGGATAATAATAGATTAAGATCACCTCTATTGAAGGTTCTTAGGTGGAGTTCTTAATCATTTTTCCTAAGAATTGGTTCTAAAAATCTTAAATTAAGAACCGGTTTTTGCAATGTTTCGTGGATTCTACTGACACGTGGCGACCCACGATTGGTTTGCTTTTTTTTCCTAATAAAAAAAAAAGTTAAGAACCCCTTTGGGGTTCTTAACGGATGTACATGCTCTAAGCAAGTTCTAAAAAAAAAATTGTTTAAGAAAAGAAGTGTTATAACACGGGGGTGTTTCTGATACAAGGATAAAAGAAAAATACAATGATTAAAAAAAAGATACTCTAATTATTAATCTTTTTCACCAAATTTATTCCAAATATTTTCGATTAAATCATTTTTCAATCGTTCATGCATACTCTTATCACGAAGATCATTCCGAACGCCAAACATATTATTCAGATTTGTAGGCCTCTCGGTTTCCACCTGTGAACTTCTGGTGACGTCTCCTTCTTCAAATTCAGAAATATTTGTTTATGAATATAAGGAGCTTCAAAACTGTAAGATAATATACACATTTGTGTTGAAACGAAAATACAAATCAAACGTGTACATGCATGTTTATTCCATGAAAGCATAATACGACCAAGGAGGAAATTAACCCCGTTACAGGCTGTCAGTTTTTATAAATGGTCTAATAAAATAATAATAGTAGCAAACACAAAAAATAATAATGGAGGGCCTCCTCGTGTGACACGTGCACTAAGGACCAAGTCCTTCCAATCTTTATTTACGGACTAATCCCTAATAAAGTTAACCAAAATATTATTATTATATTATATTAATTACGTGATTAACACCTAAGGATCCCCTAAGGACTACCGTTGCATGTGGTCTTACTTCAAAGGAAACGGGTGGGTTACTAAAAAAATGAAATGGGTGGAAAGGAAATAAAGGTAGACGTTGCCAGCAACGTTAACTAGAGCGACGGACGAAGAAAGGTCGGATGGAGAATAGACATCGCCAAGGAGTTACTCGAAGAGATTGATCTGACTGGTCATGTTCGAATAAGTAGCCTTAGAACATCTATAGTTGTAGTCTCTTTACTATTGTCTCTTCGCAAAAAATAATAATAGAAAATTAATAGTGAGAAAGAGAATGTAGATAAAAAATAAAGAAAATGTATGTTTTTTATAAAGAGATTTTGACTAAACCATAAAGACTATATTCATATGTGTCACTAAATAATTGGTGCAATTATATTTTCATTTAAATTTTATTTGTTTAATTTATTTATTTTATAATTAAATGGAGAATAAACTTTTGGAAAAAAACTTCCATTAATGATGATCTTAGGCCATGTTCGTTTGTCCAATTAGAAGGTGTATCTAGATGGTCCATCTAGATGCTTTATTCAAATGTTTCATCTAGATGTTGTTCGTTTGTGTATCTCGTTTATGAATTTGGATGAAACATCTAAATACAACTATCTTTGTTTGCTTTTTTTTTTTTGAATTTGCACCTGCATCGAGATGCACATATTGTTAAAATGACTAAATATACATGTTTTTATGGATTTGCGAGAAGTACGTTTTTACGATTTGATGAAAAATTGTATTTTTATGATTTTTCGAGAAAATTGCGTATTTACGAAATTAACGAGAATTGTGTGTTTTACGGTTTTGGTTAAAAGATGTGTGTTTTTAAGTTTTGGCTGAAAAGTGTATTTTGCGATTTTGGCGGAAAAGCTTATTTTTGCGGTTTTGGCCAAAAATGTGTTTTGTGATTTTGGTAGAAAATCGTGTTTTGCAGTTTTGAGGGAAAAGTGCGGGTTTTCTGTTTTGGCAGAAAATTATGTTTTTTCGATTTTGGCAGAATTTTTTTTTTTGCATTTTTAACGGAAAATTGCATTTTACGGTTTTGGTGGGAAATACGTTCTTGCGGCTTTGACGAAAAATATGTTTTACGGTTTGGGCGGGAAAGTGCGTTCTTAGTGTCGAATACTCATGTTCCTCCGTGAGCAAAACTAGTAGTGGGAGTGAATAGTTCCATACTTTTTATTATTTGTGATTTGCTCGTAGTTTAGAGTTATTTACAAATATTTCATTCATTTTGTTTGATACAAGTAAATCTAAAAAAGAACGATACAAATTTCTTTAAAAAAAATATCTTTTACAAAATATAAAAATAAAAAGTATAAACTAGTGAAACTATTCAATAAATTTTAAGAAGCTAATCAATTTTTATAAAACTTAAAAAAATTATAGAGTTTTTAATTCTTATAAAGAGGTTATATCTTTTTCTTAATTTAATAATTTTATAAGTAAAATTATAAAAATATAGGTTAAAATAATAATTATATAAAATTGTACATTTAAAACTCTATATTTAACTATAGATATACTTCTATTTATATAAATATCAGAGCGAGTGAAAATTTGACTCTAAATTTTTTAGTATTTATGATTTGTTTCATTTAAATTAATATTAACGTTTAATTTTTTTTTTGTTTTGAATACTTAGGAAAATCTAGATTTTTTGGATAGAATCGAAATGAATAATAAATCCAATCAAATTTACCGAAAAATATCCAGTCCTACGCAAAACTCATTTTGTATTTGTAATCGTGTCTTATCCACGTCATATTTCTTGAAGTAGGTAACATGTAACTTTATCCTTAGAGCATCATTAGTGGTTAGAGACTCACTAAAGTACGTTATAAATATACTAATAATGGATTGCATTAATAATTATTTAAAAAACAAAATCAAACTAATAGAAATGTGACAGATGTAAAAAAAATTTCTACGCTTGAGAGAATAAAAAACCGTTTCTACGTTATCCCTCCACGTTTGATTCTCTCGCTTAGTTTTCTATTTATTTCAATATTTAAAGTGCTAGATACTTCCAAAAGTTTTAACTACGGGTGCTTTTAGCAATTGGGCTGTATGGAGGAAACATGTGTCTCACTACAAATAAATAATATCAATGATTAGATAAATTAACACATTAATGAATTTTAAAGAGAGAAATAGGACATCGGGTCCAAGACCTATAAGGTATATATTGATGAGCCGACGAATTACCACATTAATGAGTTTTTTTTAATTACAGAATTATATATGTAGGCATTAATAATATAAATATGCATGTGAGTACAGTCAAAGGCTGCAATAGAAATTTGTTCTATGGGAAGCCTCCAAAAGATATTTGTTCCTTTCACAAGTTTGTTTAATACGAGGCTGAGGTAGATTCCCACTAAAAGTTAATGAAGATAATGATCCAGACTCGATCTCTCAACTACATCGATATCTTCTGCCATAAAGAGTGATATATACTAACTCAGTTTCGTAAAAATGTCAATTAAACATATTTCATACGAAATAAAAAAAATACAAATTTACTTTTATTTATTATACAATTATATCTATAAAATAATTTAACTAAATATCCACTGATTATTTAAAAAGATAAAAGAGAGATTTAATATAAAAATTTACACTAAAAATATAGAATGACAACTTTTTAAAACAAAAAAGTAGAATGATATTTTTTAGAAAACAGAGAGAGTAATAAATTGTAGTTGTATATAAAAGTTTAGTCATATGGATTTTAAGGAATCAGTTGCAATGACAACTTTATATAGCGTTGAGTTGAGTAAAAGAGATATCAACATGCAGAGTCACTCCTGAGATTCTGTGAGCACTAATCAAAATAACAATACTTATTTAGTAAATATCTATTTTTTTATTTATCAAAAACTTGCTTTTTCAATCTCTTCAAACAAACCAAAAAAAAATATTCTAGTAACATAAAATATATTTTCATTATATTAGTTTATTAAAAAATAATATATAAATTATAGTACCAAAATATGTTTGATTTTTTATTACTATTTTATAAAATGAACTTTTCACTTTTATTTATTAGATATTTAACACTTAGATAAGCTTGACCCAAAGATACTTATATATATATATATATATATATAATTGTATAGATATATGTACAAAATGATGTTTTGAAAAAAGTTGGAGACCCCTGGGGCCTATTCAAATGTTTCGCCTCCCTTCCCTTAGACCACCCGTTGATGTAGCAAGATATTTGAAAATTATCCAAATATCTTTACTATATATTGATATATCTAGATATTTACCATTTATTTATATTTTCTATTTCTATGAGGACAAGTTTTTCTAGTTTATGGATTTTTATAAATAGTCATATATGCCTAAAGTTGTATTCAATTTTGATTTGTTAGTAAAGAGTTTTAAGCTTTTGAGAGAAGAGTATTCTCTATTTCTTGTATTGATTTGATTAGATTCATCAATCAAGAAAAAACTCTCAAGCGAAGCTCCCTAGAATCCCTTGGTTGAGTTTGCAGGTCCCAAGTGAGGATTATCTGATCCCTTGGTTGAGCGGAAGTAACGAGAAACAACTCAACTAAGGTATGTGTATCATGAATCAGATCGGAGCCTATATACTTCATGACCCATATAATCGAGCCCAATGTTTTTTGAAGTATCTCGCCTATCCAAAAGCTGGACAATCTGCATGATATATCCTGCCAATATAAAAGGAAGATGATACAAAAAAAAATGAGAATTAAGTTCTCAAAATTTGAATTTCCTACGACACTAAAATCGGAATTTGCTAATCACAACAATAATATCTTACAAGGAAGGAAAACCATAAGGTAGAAGAATCCCCCAAAGGTTCGACAATAAGCCATGGTCAGAACATGTATACTCCACAGCATGTTTCTCATGCCCATGGTTCAAGCATTTCTTCTAATACGATAGGAAAACAAACTTTAAAGATGATCTTCCCATGATGACTTAGACATGTCTTCGTGATCATCGACAACTAAGTTTTCTGCCCACTATATCATTCCAAGAATTTATCAACTGGCTCAGATCATGATCTCCTGCTACAAGCAGGAGGACATTATGCTCATGAAGCATATGGAAAATTTTACCTCTGGTCCGGCCATGCGTTTTCTAGAACATATATCAGATACTAGGCCACATGCCCACAAGACCATGCGCAAGTAAGGTAACACACCACTTAGGTCATGTACCACAAAACAGATTTCGTAGGGAATTGTAATGCGAATCCAAAGCCATGATTCCATTAAGATCACATGATCAAACATGGCTCCGTCCCAAACGACTTAAGAAATCCCAATATCTTCTATTATCATGTGCCTTCACAATGAAGGATCTCCTCCTTTAAGAAGCGACCTCCTCCTCCTCACACCATCCGCAAACTTGTTGTGAAGGTATGATTCTTGTCAACCGAAAGGCACAAAGTTTTCTTTAGATTTCAAGCATGAATTTGGAAGATAATGTACCAATTGTTGGGGATACTTAATCCATGAAGAAAATTTTCCTACTTAAAGTAGGATGACGACATTCATCTTCTGCTCCAACATTCATGTCATGTTTTCCTCTTGCCTCAGATAAAGTGGAAAATTTCTAATAAAGGGAGATCTTTCCATATTTCACGATATGGAATGATCTAACCTAGATATCGACTACAAGATAATATAAAAGAGACTCATAAACCCTATAATGGTTATTGACTATTATCCACTTTCGATTATAGAAACAGACAGTTGGAACTAGAGTTTACGGACCAATATGTTGTACCCATGTTCGATTGATCAATAAAACACTATCTTTGATGTATTCTTCTGGCTTTGATGATTAACTTCATGTTTCCTTAATATTACGAAGAAACCTATTTTTTTACCCCTAACAAATACCACTTCCTTTATCATTTGACAATTTTGTAGTGGTGTTATTATATTTTTATTAGCTGTGATGGAACACATAAATAATCATTTCACTTTGCTCTTGGCATATGTACATAGTGAAATAAAGATCCATTCTCAAATTATTTAACTTGTAATCCCAAAATATCAGTTAGTTCTCTGAACTTAGTAATTTTTAACTCGATTGTCATTATTATCACAAATTTCTCTAACAACTCATGTAAAATCCGATCAGAAAATGTCACCAACCTGTTTTTTTGGGTAAAATGTTAAATTGTTATACCAAGTTTTTATTTTTATAGAAACACGAGAACACAAGAAGCGGAATGCAGGAATTGAGATATAAACAAAGCACCTAAACAATAGAAATGACTTAATTGAAATTAAAGCCAATCCATAACGAGACCAAAACCAAATAGAGCGGTTAAGGACCAAAGCAAAGGCATGATCATAATGAGCGAACCATTTGCCGCGAGCTACCAGAGAGAATGGCTGAAATTCGGATAAACTCCTTTGAAGGAGATGTAGGCTTGATTGGTAGAGCATTAGCACAAGCATTATGCTCTCTATTATCCAATCAACATTTAACTTACAAGCATTTAGAAGAGCATTTACTAAATGCTAATGCTCTCCAAATGCTCTAGGCTCAATGCTCTCATATGAAGCTTTTGGAGGAGCATTTGCATTTAAAATAAATAAAAATAAAAAAATAATTATATATAATTGATTTATTTTTATTTTTAATATAAAAATATATTTATGATAAAAAATATAAATTTATATTTTTAAAAATAAATCTTGCAGTTAAATATTTTAACTTTTTAAAAGAACAATATTTCACATTTAAAGTATAATATAATTTATATAATTATACATATCATTCATTATTTTAAAAAACAAGCATAAAATTATATATTTATTTATAAATGAAAGATATATATATATATATATGTTATTTAGACACTAATAAATAAATTATATATCATATACTAATTTTTATAATAATTTTATATATGAATCATTTACTATTCTATAAATAAATATTGATAATTTATATAGAAATTTTATAATTTATTTATTTATATTTTGTTCTTTTAATTTATAATATTAAAAATTATGTTATATCCAAATATAATTTAATATTTTAACATAAATTTTAAATTTTTGTAAATAATAATATTTCACATGTAAAGTATAATATAATTTAAAAATAAATATTTTTTTATTTGTAATAACAAATAGATTATTAATATAGTATTTATAGATAATATTTTAAAATATATTATACACTAATTTCTATGATAATTTTTAAATTGTATACTGGTAATGCTCTACCAATCACTTTATTAAAAACTTTAATGAAAGCATATAGCTTCTGCAGCATACTGCTTCTACAGCATTCAGCTAATGCTTTATCATCTGCTGTAATAATGCTTTAAAAGCCTAGTTAAAGAGAGAAGATCTCCCAAAATATTTACAACGTAATAAGCTCAACTCTGTTACAACAGAAGAATATCTACAGAGAATATAGGAATAATATTTTCATATTTCAACACCCTCCCGCAATCAAATTATCTGGTGCCTGAACGATTAGACTAGATCCTAAATTGTTGGATAAGCTTGTTGGGAGGCCTTTGGTGAAGATGTCCGCGAACTGAAGGGTTGAAGGAACATGTAGGACTTTGACTTCACCGAGTTTTACCTTCTCGCGTAAAAAGTGGATGTCTATTTCGATTTGTTTGGTGCGTTGATGACGAACTGGATTGTGCGACATGTACATTGAGATGATGTTGTCACAGTGCACTATTGAAGCTTTGGACAAGGGAAATCCGAGTTCAGGAAACAGATTTTGTATCCATGTGATCTATGCTTATGCATTAGTGATTCATGCTTCAGCACTGGATCGAGAAACCGTTGGTTGTTTTATTAAGACCAGGAGACAAGATTGGAACCAACATAGATGCACTAACCTAAATTTGAGTGTATGGTATCAGGACATCCAGTCCAATCAACATCAGAATACACCACTTAATCTGTGACGGAGTCCTTACGAAGCTGAAGACCATGACTATGTCGGGTCTGGTGAATGTGAGGTATTGGAGAGCTCCAACCAAACATTAATATTGTGTAGGTTCTTGTATCGGGTCTCCTCATCTGCTGCCAGTTTTGATTGGAGGTCAGTTGGTGTTGAGAAGAGCTTACAGTCAACCATTCATGCGTGCTAGATGATGTCGTTGGCATAGGACTCTTGGCTAAGGAAAATACCTGCTTTGTTGAACTGACTTTGACGTCTAGAAAGTAATGTATCTTTCCTAAGTCAGACATAGGGAATTCTTGTTGTATCTGAGAAACGATTTGCTCAAGAAACTTGTTGTCAGAGTTTGTCAAGATTGTGTCATCTACATAGAGGACGAGATAGGCTTGACGATGATTCTTTTTGAAGACAAACAAAGATGCATCACTTTAACTGTAGTGAAAACCAAATTTAGTGGCAAAGTTAGCAAATCAGGAATTCCAGGCCCAGATAGCCTTCTTAAGGCCATATATAGCCTTATTAAGCTTGCAGACGTGATCCGAGTACTCCTTGTTAACGAAACCAGGTGGTTACTGCATATATATGGTTTTTTCAAGACAACCATGGAGAAAGGCAAATTTGACGTCCAGTTGGTGTCTCGGCCAATCCTTTGCAAGACTTAACATCAAGAAAGGCTTTTATTTTGGCTGGTTTGACTACATGACCGAACGTCTCATTGTAGTTGAAGCCTTCCTCTTGTGTTTTTCCATTTGCCACTAGCCGAACCTTGTGCATGTGTATTGGTCCATATGCATTCAACTTGTTCTTATACAGCCACACACATCGAACAACATTAGCATTCTTTGGCGTCAGAACTAGATTCCAAGTCCTAGTCTCATCAAAAGCATCAATCTCATCAGTCATTGCCGGAGTTCAGTTTGGATCTGGAAGAGCTTGAAGATAATTGTTTTGAACTTTTGAGACATTCGAGAGTAATGAGAATTGTTTCTTTGGATTTTTTAATACCATCCTTAGCTCTCGTACGCATATAATGACTTGCAACTTGGTGAGGTTGTTCTGTAACAGTTGCGCGGGGCGATGGTGATGAGATTGAGTTGGATTAATAGAAGGAGGAGGCTGTATTTGTGTAACAGACAGTGTTTGAAGGATAGTTTGAAATATTGGGGATTGCTCTTCAAAGTCTAGAAATTTGTAGGAAGTAGACGATGATGTTTGTTCAGCAGCTGGAAAAACAGTCTCGTCGAAGAAGACATGACAAGACAGAATTATCTTTTTCGTTTTGAGATTGAGACATCGGTATCCTCTGTAATTTGATGGATAACCTAGAAAAATACATGTGACAGAACGAGGCACAAGCTTATGAAGTTGAGAATGATTAAGATTTGGGAACACAAACAGCCAAATACCATAAGATGATCATACTTGGGATTTTTCTTGAAAATAAAAGTAAAGGAAATTTGAATTTTGATTGCTCACTGATGAGGGAAGAATATTTAGGATATGAACAGCAAAATATAGAGCCTCAAGCCAATAACCAGGATAAAGATGAGTGTGAAAGGGCAGGAGTACGAAAAACATTATATATAGTTATAATCATTCTTTTAGGTTTGCCATTTTGTTGCAATGTATAAGGACAAGAGAATCAAATTTGTATCCTTTTAGAAATGAAGAAGTTAAGAATTTCAGTGTTATTGTATCCCCCCCCCCCCCCCCAAATTATCACATTGCATTGCCTTTAAACCGAGTTTGAAAATGAATGAGAAATTTCGAAAACACTTCACTTTTCGTCGTAATTGAAAAACCCAAAGGAAGTGTGTATGATCATCTAAGAACAAAAGGAAGTACTTGAATCCGCTTATACTTGGTATTGGCGAGGTCAAACTATTTGTGTGAATCAAATCAACTGGTTTAGTAAAATAAGATTCAGTACCCAATTGACATGCCTCACATGAAGAAGAGAGATTGTCATATTACAAGAAATCGAATGAGAAGATTTTAAATATAACAAAGAATTTTTATTGAGGTGAGCATGCCTCTTTTGCCAAACATCAGGTGAGAATGATAATAGAGCAGTAAGGAAAGCCAACGATGAAGAAAGTGACGCCGAAATGGAGTAAACTTCTCCAGAGCTGTTACTGCACAGAAGAATCGCCTGAGTTCGAAGATCCTTCACAGACGACCCAAAAGGATCAAACTCAACAAAACATAAATTATCTCTTGTGAATTTTCTAATAGAGATCAAGTTTTTGACAATCTTAGGAGTGATTAGGATACAGTTCAAAGAAAGAGCGAGTGGGAGTTTTAAGGAGAGTATTACCAGAGGAAATGACAGGAATGCTGGAACCATTTCCAACAATTACAAAGTGATTGATATTTTTGATAAGACGGGGATTACAAATACCTTCATTTGCAGCCATGTGGCTTGTCGCTCCAGAATCCATCTACCATTCAGCTCCAGATGGATCAGCCAGGGTCATCATATTAAAGGCCTGCGAGAAATTTGTGGTTAGTTGTGGTTCATTGATCATAACATTCGCCTGATGAGCTGTTGGACATGGTCCAAGAACACCACGGTTCTGCTGATTGGATGACATGAAGGGGTAGTATGGGTATTGCTGAGGCCATTGTTGGAATGGTGGAGTCCATAAGTTCATCGGAGGTTAAGTTGTTCCTGCTGAGGTCAAGTGTTGTTCTTTCGTCCTCTGAATATGTTATTGTGACAAAAACCACGATTGTTGTTGTAGCCTTGAGCGCCTGAACGATTTTTCTATGAACGCGTGTCTTAGTGTGATTCTCATAACTTGTGAAAATTGTTTAGGATAGGCGGTGTCTAATGAATTAATTGCAGGCTTAAAAAACTTGTTCACACGCGCTTCTCTTCCATCTCCAACATTGATTGAGCAGACTCAAATGAGGGAAATGGCTCGCGATGTTTGATAACTTTGATTATGTTATCAAATCGCTCATTGAGAAAATACATCACAAGCGTCCTATCTGATACATGAACATCAACATTTGCCAACATATCCGAGAAAGACTTCAGCTTCTGATAGTACACTTGGATTGTTAAGTCACTGATTTCTGTTGTCCTAAGATTATTATTATTCCAATTCTATGGCTCTCACCACCTTGTTGTTCTGGAACTGATTTACAATATGAATCCATATATCTCTAGAGGTGCCACCAGTTTTGAACGAGATACTAAAAAGCTTAGGCGCGAGGATTCCATATAACCATAGCTTGACGAGTCAATCTCGCTTGAGCCAAGCAGTGTCGTTGTCACCATTTGTTACAGATGTACTGTTGATATGACCTGAGACGTCAAAGGTGAGGCAGTGTATTTGAAATATCTCTCGCCACGCGTCGTAGTTATGATCATCGAGATCAAGAATGATGGGGATGTGACTTTTGATTGTTAGTCACACCGAAGTCTCGTTCGAGATGGGCATGAGCCGCCATGATTGATCGTTGAAGAAAAGAAGAGATAGAGAGAACATATTGTGAGTAGAGAAGAAGAAGAAGAATAAGGATGAAGAGCCTGATACCATGAAAGTTGGGTAAACTCCCCTTGAAGGAGATGTAACTATTATGAGGCGCTTAAATTATTGCGGTATTCCTATTATTCTGTATATGTTCTTATGTATCAGTACTCTCCCCCTTGGTGAAGACCTTCGAGTTTGTTTATGAAGCTTCATTAGTCATCCATCTTCTCATTCTCGTCGAGGTTCATCTATTTCCTCTCCCCTTTTTCCGTTGTTGCTTCTTTAGTTATTATCCTCTTGATTTCCATATATCAATGGGGAATCCAAATCATACTTTGACTTTGAATTCTTTGTGCCCCGAGCAAACTTTACGTGTTGGTCCATCAACGATTGGACCATTAGTCTTATCATTTGGTTACAGTTTTTATTCATCGAGTTTCCATCTACTTTATGCTTGATTTACATTTTTTGATTTCAGAAATGATCGGCAAGTCATTTCTTCTTGTCGGAAACTGACTTGGAGTTACGATTAGCAATTCTGCTTCAGCGTTTGATTGTTGAGGATAAGGCCGAGGAAATGGGCTGCTTGGCCTTATGGATGAGGAGATTTTCAATGGGGCCTGTTGGGCCTTATAGCCAATGATATGGGCCGTTAAGGTCTGCACGACCTTATGGCCGAAAATAATGGTCCATTACACTGCTTGGCCTTATGGCCGATGAGGGAAAGTCATGATTTTGCTCAGACTGATGACCAAGTAAGGTTGTCTGAGGGGGTATTCTCACCCTTAAGGGCGAGGAGATGGAGAGATGAAGGCCTTCTTGGCCTTAAGGACGAGAAGATGGACGGATGAAGGCTGATCGGCCTTATGATGGCTATTAGTAGTTGTTGGATCGCTTCGTATAATTTTCTTTAGTTATACAAAAATTGCTTTGTATAACTTTGTTTAATAAATATACTAGAATTTGACCCGTGCTTTGTAAGCGCAGATATTATTTTTTTACCAGTCTGCTAAAATTATGAATTCATAATTTTTATTAGAAAACAATTTTTTTTTTTATAAATTGCTCTATTATAATGTTTAGGTTTCAAATAGTGTTTTTATATCCGATCCGAATCTGTAATATATTGATAAAATCATGTAGTAGATATGTCGACCCCCATATAATATGATTTGGATTTAATAAAAAAAATTATTAAAAATTTGATAAAATCCTAAAACTCGTTGTCATATACCGACTGATTGGATTAAAATCCAGAAAACATGAATATATTTTTTGATGAAATCACTCATGTACTTTTAGTAATACATAAAACTGAATAAACTTATGATTTCTTAGATTTTGATGTTGTTTTTATTATGTCAATTGAAAAAATAAAAATAATAAAAGAAAAATTAAAATTTATTAATATGAAAATATTAGTTTGTATTAGTTATTAATAACCTTTTATAAGTTTGTATTTTATTTATTTTAATTTTTTTTTTTGATAATTTTACTGATATTTTTGAACACTCGAATATCCATATTAATATTACGTACAAAATGGCATAGCAAAAAATATTTTTCACTTTCATGTATATAATTTTTATCGTTAAATAATAATATACATGAAAATATGTATATAATATATGGTTTGGGTATAATAAATGATCAAATATTTGGGTTCTATTTATTTTGTATTTGGTAACTATTTTGCATGTCTCATAGAATAACATTATAGGTTGATCATAAAAAGTATTTCATGTCAGTTTACATTCACTAACAATTTTGCACATATATCACAATATTAAAACCAATTATCTATATCAAAGCTGTCTATTGAATGTGTAGATGTTAGAAATGAAACTAAAAGTTCTATTGTTAGGTGAAAAGAATCTCATGTTTTTAGTGATTCTTAATATAATGTTTCATCAAACATAAATAATAGGATGATATGCTTTAAAAAAAAGGTTTAGCAATTATAACTATAACTCGTATGACTATAGACTGTAGAAAACTATAACTCGTATGAAATGTACATTATGGAATTAATGTCAATCAACACTTTGTTATGAGTGGGTCCCGATTATTGTGGAACTAAGTGGAGGTTACTTCTAAAAATATCGAGCGTATAAAAGTAGTTAAAATTATAATTAGATAAATATACTTAAAGGTGAGTCTAGTGTCATGGAAAGTAATATTCCAGATAAAGATAAAGGTAAAAGATAACAACGATTCTGTTTTAATAAATTAGATTTACGTATAACTTTTTAAAAAAGAAGAAATAAGCTTACGTTATTTTCGTATAACTTGACTTGGTTAGTATGAAGATCTTAGTTATATATAAAGTTGTTTCGTGTAATGACAAGGAGATGGAAAGATGAAGGCGCGCAGCCTTATGATGGCTTATGATGGATATTCGTTGGTTCGTTTCACACATGATTTTGTATGGTTATAAAAAGACTGTTTCGTTTAAAAGTCCTTTTAAAGCAAAGTTATACGAAGATGATTTCGTAGAACTTTGCTTTGTTTAGCTACAATGGTTGGATAATTCGTTTTAAGTGAATAGTCATCAAGATTTATGATCTCATTCAGAAATATAAGACCAGTAAAGAAGCTTTAAATATTTTTATTAGCCAAAGCTCTTTATTCGTTCACACAAGAGACCGAGAGATACCAATACCATACACAATACATTTCAAGTACGTTTTATTATTTTCGATACTGATAAGTGGTTTTAAGCGTTGGTCAAAGCTGCGGTGATATTATGTCTTAAAACCTTGTAAACCGATTTCCACCCTTCTTGGGTAGGGTGAATTCCATCCCAGAAGAAAGCAGACCTTGGATCATCACATAAAGTTGAATTCTTCACCTCTTTCATGTTGATATGAAAACATTCTACAAACGGTGTTTTAAACGGCAGAATCCCTGCATTTCCATAGTACAAAGCCTTTAAAATATCAGAGAATTATTTTACGATAGCCCTAAAAAAAGTTTTTGTCACAAAGCCTTTAACCAAATTTTTTATTGAAAGTTATAAATATACATTTATATCCCTAAAGTTAAATAATTTAAACTTAAGGTTTATAGTTATGAGTGTCATTTGAAGATAAGTTTAAAATTTTTAAAAATAAAAAATAAATATTAAATTTTAAAAATAAAATGACTATTTGAGATAAGTATCCTTAAAATTATGAATATATATATAAGATCAAAATGTTAAACTTTGGGGGAGTATGAGAAGTCCAGGGTGAGAGGAGTTCAAAATGTTAAACTTTGGGGGACTATGACATGACCCATACTCCTTGTTTAACAAAAAATAATTGTTTATGTTAACTTTTGTCACCTGGGATTTCTCCTTTGTTGTTGAAGACCGTCAAGAAGGTATTGTAGTAATCTATGATGGTAAAAGCCGAATGATCGGTTTCATTGTTAAGCTTGGCCACTACTTCCTGCAACAAGTCGTTGTGGTATGATACAAGATCTCGAATAGCACCTTTGATAATTTCGGAGATGTTTGCAAACACGGGGATGTACTGGAGCGGTGCCAATGATGGTATTGCTACCTTCTTTACCCCCAAGGTGTGGATTCGCCTCAAATTCACCTCGGTTTGCTCCACAACTTGCCTGATGAATGATCTGAACCCCTGAGAAATGCAATAAAGAAAAATAAATAAATAACTATACCACCCAGGCCAGACTGATCATGGTGCATTGGTTAAGCTGTTAGCTAAGGACCAAGAACAGTTTGCAATTTAATTCACACTAGATATTTTTTGTTTTAATTTTTTTTAAAAAATTATATATTATATTGTATTTTTTTGTAATCATATTTTTGTAACTATTATATTTGTGTTTTTTGTAATTATATTTTTGTAATTATTATATTTGTGTTTTTTTGTAATTATATTTTTGTTGTATTGTGTTCACTAATTGTCATTGGAAGTCGATTTGTTTTGACTGTCGAATTGCAGCATGTTTTTAATATTCTGTCAACCGTAATTGCATGATGTTTTTATGTTAGTTTGGGTCATAAACAGTTAATGTGAATTAAATATGAGTATTGTTCAGACCTTAATTGCCGACAAATCTAACTGTTTCTTATAGTAACTGCCATTTTTAAAGATAAGGGATCGTGGTTTGTATTTTCCTAAAGTTTGATACAATTATAAAATGATTTTTTTTCTTAAGTAAGTCTAGTGGCAAAAAAGTAATATTCAAGGAAGTAATAGGGGTAAAAGATAATGATGATTCTGTTTTAATAAATTAGATAAACAAAACTGATATGCCGACTGCATATCTAGTTTTATTTTTGTTCAAAGCCACTTAGTTAGGGTATGATTAATGCATTTTTTTTAATTTGAGTTTCTTATGAAAAATTAAAAAACTATTACAGTAATTTTCCCTAAAAAACTCAACCCAAAAAACATGCATTAATCATGGTTTTATAACAAAAAAATCAGTAAGTAAATTGAACAAGAACCAACCATATAGAATAATAGTTCTATTTTAATACTGTTTACTGATCGTATTAGAAAACTTTTTGTTTGTTCGGAGTTAAATCTTACAAATAATATTTCGATGTCGTTATGCGTGGCGAGGAAGTTAATGTAGTCGTTGCCACCAACACTGACGAGAGCGACGGACGAAGAAAGGTCAGAGTAGACATTGCCAAGGAGTTGCTCGAATAGATTGATCTGACCGGTCATATTCGAATAAGTAGCATTAGTGTCGAACACTCCTGTTCCTCCGTACGCAAAACTCATTCCGTATTGTAATCGTGTCTTATCCACGTCATCTTTCTTGGAGTAAGTAACAGGTAACTTTATCCTTAGCAATTGGGCTGTAATTGTATGGAGGAAACATGCATGTGTCTCATTACAAATAAAGAATATCATCGATGATTAGACAAATTAACACATTAATGAATTTTAAAAGAGAGATATGACATCGTGTCCCATACATATTAGGACAAATCTCTCGAATATAGTTTTTTAAAATTTTTGTAACAAAAATAGATTTCAAAATAATAAATAATTAAAATAGATCTTTTTTTTAAAAAAAATTAATATTTTTTATTTTATTTTTAATTTTAGTCTCATCTCCAAAACACCACCCCATAACTCTAAATCTTAAGGCTATATTAATTAACCTAAAAGATATAAATGTATATTTACACAATTTAATAAATTGTATTTTTGTCATTTTTCTCACTAAAAGTTATTTTGGTGACAAAAACCTTTTTAGATATATCTTAGAATATTTCTCCACATATTATGAGCAGACAAATTACCACATTTTTAATTACAGAATTATATATGTAGCGCAATAAAATATAAATACGCATGGGAATACAATCAGAGGCTATGTGTTTACGGTTTTTTAAACGAGGCTGAAGGGGATTTCCACTAAAAGTTAATGAAGATAACATTTTAGCATTAGGCTACACAAAAGGAAAAAGCTTAAATAATAGAGAGGCACCTAAAAAGTCAGTGGAGATATGGCCGTCGGAGAATCTGCCAGAGGGTTTACCCGGATAAGTGATACCGTAAGGGTAATCCCATGCCCCCTTATCAGTAGTCTTTGTGTTACCAGTATCGGCGTAAGAATCTCCGAACACAAACAATTTATTTCGACCGTAAAACGGATCATTTTGACTTGAACTCTCAGCTAAAGCGATATCTCCTGCAAAAAACGAAAAAAAAGAGCGATATATAAGAAATTGTATTTGTATGCTGTAAACTACAATTTCATATGGATTTTAAAGAACGAGTTGCAATGACAACTAAATATAAATTTTACCAAAGACGAAAGAAGAGAAAATGAAGAGTAACAGCAAGGCAAAGAGTTTCGTTAAGGATATCATCTTAATGTTTAGAGAGAAAATGTGGATGATATGGGCTAAAAGAGTGAAACTTGGATGATTGAAATTGAAGTGGACTCTTTCTTATTTATAAACCTTCAAACCCAGACAGTATTTAAAACAATAAAACTTAAAGAGTACATATATATATATATATATATATAATAGGGAATTTTCATCTTTACCATATTATTAGTAGGAAAATTGTCAAAAGACACCACATTCCAAGTACCATTTTTCATGTTTACTTTAATCACTTTTATCTTTATTTTTAAGAGGAAAAAACACAGTTATAACCTTTAGATTAATTAATCTAAGATTTAAGATTTAGAGTTGAGAGGTGGAATCGGGTCGGGTAGGGTTTAGGAATGTAAAATTTATAATTTTAATTTTTTTTTTAAATTACCTATTAAAAATAATATTTATGAAAATCTCTTTTTAATGAAAGTAAAAATGAAAAGTGATACAAATAATGTGGTAAAGATGAAAATTCTCCTGTTTAGAATGCTACTTTCATATTATTGTTGTTATAATATTTAATGTATATAAAAAGCAGTGACTTTCTTAAAATCACATGAAAGGGTACATTGTTGTTATATTATTTAATGTATATGAAAAGCAGTGACTTTTTTTAAAATCACATGAAAGGGTAAAGTTAATTTCAAATAATGTTCATGTTTTAATATGATAAATAGAATAATGTCGATATCCATTTAGTATTATTTTATCTATTAGCTAACTTTTTGCTTAAGAATGTAACTACTCCGTTAATTTGCACTGTTAGTGAAAACGGTGTCGTTTTCTCTTAAGCTTGTAAAAAAATTGAAAATGTTAAAAAATTCCCCAACTTTCTGAATTGGACCATTATAATCCTAAGTTTTTGTAATGACCGTAAAAACAACAATTTTTTTCGATTTTTTAAAAAAAACACTAACTTTTTGTTGATTGGATCAATTTAAGCCCGACGTTAATTACACTAACAAAACATGTTAACTCTGTTAATTTGCACCGTTACCGAAAACAACGTCGTTTCTCTTAAGCTAATAAAAAAACATGTAACTCTAAAATCATTTTCCTCCAAATCGATTTGGGGATTCTCTTGAGTCATCTTCACTAATTTCCTCTTCTTCTTCTTCCATGTCGACTTCATCTAGTTTTCTCTTTTTCTTTTTACCTCCTTCATCGCTGACTCCATGTTTTTTTTCATCCAGTTTTGCCAGCAACTGCTCCAGATGATTCCCCGAGAAGCTCGCCACGAGAATGCCCCGACGCCGCCGACTTTGAAGCTACAGAGCTTGCACCGTCGATTTTTCCTTTTCGACTCTTCTTCTTGTTCTTTTTATTACCTATCTCCTCTTGAAACGAACTGCCTGAGAGTTGTAAATCACGATTTAGGGTTTGTTGTCTCAAGAGAACCCCCAAATCGATTTGGGGGAAAATGATTTTAGGGTTACATGTTTTTTTTATTAGCTTAAGAGAAATGACGTCGTTTTGGGTAACGGTACAAATTAACAGAGTTAACATGTTTTGTTACTGTAATTAATGTCGGAGTTAAATTGATCCAATCAACAAAAAGTTAGTGTTTTTAAAAAAAAAAACCGACAAAAATTGTGGTTTTTACGGTCATTACGAAAACTTGGGATTATAATGGTCGAATTCAGAAAGTTGGGGATTTTTTAAATATTTTCAATTTTTTATAAGCTTAAGAGAAAACGACGCCGTTTTCACTAACAGTATAAATTAACGGAGTTAACACTTTCCGACATTGTTATATTATTTATGTATATGAAAAGCAGTGACAGTTTTTTTAAAATCACATGAAAGGGTAAAGTTAATTTCAAATAATGTTCATGTTTTAATATGATAAATAGAATAATGTCGATATCCATTTAGTATTATTTTATCTTATTAGCTAACTTTTTGCTTAAGAATGTAACTTTATCCTTAGAGCATCATTTGGACATCTTTAGTGATAATATTTCAAGGAGTACCTATCCACTAAATACATATACAATATTTAAAAAGTAAGAAAGAGACATAATTTTTTTTGAAAATCGACTGTTCTTCTCAAATGTCCATCTATGAATTAATATTTTTATTAATTTTTGCGAAACCCTTTTATTTGCCGCCGCTGAAAAAGAGATGCTCCTGGTGGGTAGAAACTCACTAAAGTACCTCATAAATATAATAATAATAGAGTAAGCCAGTTCTCATAAAAACGTTTTAATTAAGAAAAGAAGTGTTATAAAACTTATTCTTGGATTTACCCCTTATGTACGAACAAATAAAAAATTGATATGTGTCATATTTTGTTTATAAAAAAATATTAATTACTAAAAAAAATAACATATAAACTTTTAAATTCTTAACTTTATAACTCAAATTCTAAATACTAAATCCTAAATCATAGTATTATTACCAAACTCTATAACTCAACCGCTAAACAATAAATCCTAAACTCTAAACCCTAAATCTTAGGGTTTAGGGTTAACCCTAGGATTTATGGATTAATTTTAGTGTTTAAGGTTAGCCTCTAAAATTTAAGGTTAGCCCTTAAGGGTTAACCCTTAAAATTTATGGTTAGCTCCTAGGTTTAGGGTTAGCCTCTAGGGTTTGGAATTAGACCCTAAAATTAGCCCCTAAAATTTAGGGTTATCTCTTAGGGTGTAGGATGAACTCTAGAGTTTAGGGTTTAGTACTTAGAATCTGAGATATAGGATTTAATGATTCTGCATTCGTATTTAAAAATAAAATTCATAAATAAAATATTATACGTAGCAGTTTTTTATTGGTTCAAATATAAGAGGTGAACCTATAGGTTCACCCTAAGGGATGAATGCAAGAATAACTCTTAAGTGAACATTCATCAAGATTTATGTTCTCATTCAGAAATATAAGACCAGTAAAGAAGCTTTAAATATTTTATTAGCCAAAGCTCTTTATTCGTTCAACACAACCGAGAGATACCATACACATAACATTTCAAATACATTTTTTATTATTTTCGATCCCGATGAGTGGTTTTACGCGTTAGCCAAAGCTGCGGTGATATTATGCCTTAAAACCTTGTAAACCGATTTCCATCCTTCTTGGGTAAGGTGAATGCCATCCCAGAAGAAAGCAGACCTTGGATCATCACATAAGGTACCATTTCTGTAACATTCTACGAGCGGGGTTTTGAACGGTAGTATCCCTGCATTTTCCATAGTACAAAGCCTTAATAATATGTTTATAATATACATATTAAAGATCAACATGTTAAAAACTTTTGGGGACTATGACATGACTCATACTCTTTAATTAACAAAAAAGATAAATTGTTTTTGTTAACTTTTGTTACCTGGGATTTCTCATGTGTTGTTGAAGACGGATTTCCCGACGGATTTCCGACGGCTTTTGGCATTTTATAGTTTTGGGGTTTCATAATATTGTGGATAACTTCATTATATGATAATCTCTGTATATTAATGATTTAGAGGGACTATAATTATTAAAATATTTAAAATAATACCGATTACACAAAGCACTTATTGTGAAAGTAGATTTCCGCAATGTATGTCTTTAAATGTATAAGTGTTAAGGTGATATATAAAGAATATGTCGATGTTCTTCGTTATAATTTTTTAGATGAAAATTTCATTCCTTGTGAATAAATATCCTATTACACACTAAGAAGTGTCATTTCGACATTTTCCGTATCCAAAAAATGACATAATTAGGCATTTACTCAATGAAATTAGACGGCCGTCGGAAATCCATCGGGAATTACCGACGGATTCCCGACGGACTTGCATGTGTCTGTCGGGAATCCGTCGGGAATTCCCAACGGATTCCCGACGACCGTCTAATTTCATTGTGAAACCTCAAATTGTCGGTAATCCGTCGGTATTTTTCCGACGAATTCCTGACGGAGCCAGTTTCCGTCGGGAATTACTGACGGAATTCTGACGGATTCCCGATCCTGTCCAACGGTAACAAAAATCGTCAAGATTTCGTCCGATTTCTGTCGGTATTTCCCGACGGAAGAGATGTTGTCGGAATTTCGTCGGGTTTTTTTGACGAAATTCTGACGAAAAAAAGTACCATTTTCGTCAGGTAGCCGTCGGAATGTCGTCGGTATATTCCGACGGCCGCGCTCTCCGTCGGAATGTCCGTCGGGAATTGCCTTTCTTTCTTGTAGTGAATGTGTCCGATGACTCTTGAGACCAGTAACGGAACAAGTTGGATGGTCTAAAATGAGTAGACGCATGTTCATAATATCCAGTCAAAACTCCGGTCGAACGGCGGGAGATCGGAGCGTTACAAGTTATTTCTGAATTTTCTGAAGTCTACTTTCTAAATGGTAGCGATGAAGAGTCATCGACAAAGCTGAAAAATAAAAAAACATGCGGTGCTCCCTTGTTTTAGAACGGCAGTGCTGTAGAGGCTGTGAACGTATACCGTATGTTGCTTTGTTTCTGTAAACCTTATTGATCAAATGGGTTTAAATCATCCAACGTATAATAGTTATTGAGCCCCGTCTTTATTGTAGTGTAATGTCCTTCATGGGCTTTTTCATTTTTGGAAAATGACCGGAAAAAATTAATTAAATTGACCATTCAAATAAGAGCATGATTAACATCTCCATAAATTCATCAACTCCAACACAAACAACTTTTCTTAGACCACCTCCGTTGGTGAACTTTGGAGGGGTTCTTAACTTTAAAAAAAAAGAAAAAATAATAAATAAAGCATGGGACCCGCTGAATAGTTAAGAACTTACCTCTTAAAACTCTCTTTTAAGAGGCAACTCTTAGCTCAATCGCGGGCCCTACTGACAGGTGTCGGTCCGCGTTTGGTCGGTCCGCGATTGGTTCTTTTTGTTTTTTTTTTTAATTCTGAAAAAAAAAATTAATAAAAAATTGAAAAAAAGAAAACTTAAGAACTTTTGTTAAAATCCACCAATGGACATGCTCTTATATTGCTTAAGTAAGCTCTCCTCATGTCATGGTTCTTACACTATTCACGGGCCCTACTGACACGTGGCGGCCCGTGATTGATTAGTTTTAATTTTTTTTAAATCATAAATAAATAAATAAATAAAAAAAAAGAAAACAAGTACCCCAAATGGGGTGCTTGGGTTAATTATGCTCTAAGGGTTAATTGGGTGAACCCACAAAGCTGCCGAAGATCTTGCAGGTAATTGGAATTTTCAATTGTTTTCGAAAGATTTAAGGGTTGGGATATTTTAAAGAGTCTAATCACTAGCCTGGTAAATATGTATTTACCCCCAATTATGTTAGAAAGATGTCGGAGACGCTAGACGAAGGACCACCAACGTTCTCTTTCAGCCCAAGACTTTAAATCATCGTCAAAACCCATTTTATCGCGATCCTCGTCAAAACCCATTTTATCGCGATCCTCGTCTATTAAGTCTTGCACTGTCTAAAACCTCTTCTGAGCAGTGCGCTTATTGTTCCGTATGACTTTGTTTAGTAGATATATTTTCATATAACTTTTTTAAAAGAAGAAATAAGCTTACGTTATTTTCGTAAACTTGACTTGGTTAGTATGAAGATCTTAGTTATATATAAAGTTGTTTCGTGTAATGACAAGGAGATGGAGAGATGAAGGCGCGCAGCCTTATGATGGATATTGGTAGTCGGTGGCTCGTTTCAAATATGATTTTGTTTGGTTATAAAAATACTGTTTCGTTTAAATGTCTTTTTAAAGCAAAGTTGGTTTCGTATAACTTTGCTTTGTTAGCTATATGAAACACGTTTCGTGTAGTTCCTCGTCTTTAGTTATACGAAGGTTGTCTCGTATAACTTTATACTTAGTTGTACGATTATTTGCACAACGTCTTTAGTTTTTGACTCTGTTCTTTTGACGATCCATTTTATCGAACTCTGACAGTGTTAGCCATTGATCTCGGTTAACCCCAACAAGAGTCAAAAGTTATTATCTATTATATTTTGTCAACTTTTTCGTGGTGTAATGGTTGGATAATTCGTTTTAAGTGAACAATCATCAAGATTTATGATCTGATTCAGAAATATAAGACCAGTAAAGAAGCTTTAAATATTTTTATTAGCCAAAGCTGTTTATTCGTTCACACAAGAGACCGAGAGATACCATACACAATACATTTAAAATACGTTTTATTATTATTTTCGATACCGATAAGTGGTTTTAAGCGTTGGTCAAAGCTGCGGTGATATTATGTCTTAAAACCTTGTAAACCGATTTCCATCCTTCTTGGGTTGGGTGAATTCCATCCCAGAAGAAAGCAGACCTTGGATCATCACATACGGTACCATTCTTGTAACATTCTATGAACGGGGTTTTGAACGGTAGTATCCCTGCATTTTCCATAGTACAAAGCCTTAATAATATGTTTATAATATACATATTAAAGATCAACATGTTAAAAACTTTTGGGGACTATGACATGACTCATACTCTTTAATTAACAAAAAAGATAAATTGTTTTTGTTAACTTTTGTTACCTGGGATTTCTCCTGTGTTGTTGAAGACGGTCAAGAAGGCATTATAGTAATCTATGATGGTAAAAGCCGAATGATTGGTCTCACTGTTAAGCTTGGTCACTACTTTCTGCAACAAGTCGTTGTGGTATGATACCAGACCCTTAACAATCTCTTGGATGATTTCATGGAATGGTAAGGAGTTGTTTGCAAACATGGGGATGTCCTGGAGCGGTGTCAATGATGGTATTGCTACCTTCTTTACTCCCAAGGTGTGGATTCGCCTCAAATTCACCTCGGTTTGCTCTACAACTTGCTTGATGAGTGGTTCGATCCCAGACTGAGAAATGTAATATAGTTAAAATTTAAATAACTATACCATCCAGATTGATCATGATGCACTGCTTAATTTAATTCACATACTAAACCAGTACAAAACTGATATGCCGACAGCATATGTAATGTTTTTTTGTTCAAAGCCATTCAGTTATTAAAAAAATTCTTTAACTAAAACCGAACAAGAACCATATAGAATTTATAGTTCTATTTTTTTCACAAAAAGAAGTTCTATTTTTAATACTGTTTACTAATCTTACTAAATAACTTTCTTGTTCAAGTTAATCTTACTATTTTGTGGGCAATGGTGTCATTCGAGATAAGGAAAGTAACGTAGTCGTTGCCAGCAACACTAACGAGAGCGATGGACGAAGAAAGGTCAGTGTAGACATCGCCGAGGAGTTGCTCGAAGAGATCGATCTGAGCGGTCATGTCAGGATAATCAGAATAAGTCTTGAACACTCCTGTTCCTCCGTACGCAAAACTCATTCCGTACTGTAACCGTGTCTTATCCACGTCATCTCTTTTGGCGTAGGTCACAGGTAATTTTATCCTTAGCAATTGGGCTGTATGGAGGAAACATGGGTCTCATTACAATAAATATGGAATATCGATGATTAGACAAATTAACATATTCATGAATTTTAAAAGAGAAATACGACATCGTGTTATCAAACAAATTCTACATATATCTAACTCATTAAAAATATAATTTTGCATGGGAAGACAATAAGAGGCTACGATAGAAATTTGTTAGTCACTTTGTTTCATTTTAAAAGGTGTTTTAAGATTTCATTTTTATTTTAACTTAAATAATGTATTCAGATTGTTATGCAAATATTTAATGTTGTTTTGTGTTTTTAACAAATTATATTTTATTAAATGATTTATTCTTGGTTGGAGTATGTTTAATTAGTGCAAAATAAAAGTTAGTATTTTCTTAATAGATGTGCAAAAGATTTAAACGTCAACTAATATGAAACATAAGGAGTATACTAGATGTTTTTCTGCGCCGTACGCAGACATAATAATTTTTTAAAATATCTTTAATTATCTTAATTTTACTTAGTTAATTTTATCTAATCTTAAAAAATATAAAGTAATCATTTGTAAATGAGATTCTATTTCATCTATAATTTTTTTAATCTACACTTGAATTTAGTTTAAATAAACAAATATTTTTATACATCTTTTAATTGTTATATTATAATTAATGATCAATAGATATATCACATGTTTAAATAATTTATGTCAATATTTTCTTCTTATAGTGATTATAGACTTAAACAATCAATTGGTAAATAGTATATATGATATTATTTAACTGAATGATATAATTATTTAAAAGCAACAATATATATATATAAAAACATTTTTTTTGTAAAAGTAGATAAAAATTCGTAGATATAAAGCACAAGTAGTTTGTACAAAAGTTTTATATGCAGAAAAATACTATAAAACTATTTACGTATGTTTATCTATATATTTATTATCCTATATTTTTATTTCTATAATTGAATTGTATCATAATTAATTTCATGCCATGTCTTAATTAAACAAAAACCATGTCATATTTTTTGTTAGCCATGTCATCATTTTTTAAAAGTGATTGTAGTGATGACGCATGTACAAATTACTTGATAAATAATGTCTAAGAGATACGAAACCTCCAAAATACATTTAATTTGAAACTGAAGAAGTATGTGTTTTCCCTTAACAAGTTTTTCGTACTACGCTGAAGTTTTTTCATAATGTTTTAGCGTGATGCTCCAAAAGATAAAAGCTTAAATAATAGAGAGGTACCTAGAAAATCGGTGGAGATGTGGCCGTCCGAGAACCTGCCAGAGGGTTTACCCGGATAAGTGATACCGTAAGGGTAATCCCATGCACCCTTATCAGTATTATTTGTGTTTCCAATATCGACGTAAGAGTCTCCGAACACAAACAATTTATGTCGACCGTAAAACGGATTATTTTGACTTGAACTCTCAGCTACAACGATATCTCCTGCAAAATAAAAGAGTGTTAAGAAATTGTATTTGTACATAAAAGTTTAGTCATATAGATTTTAATTGTATATAAAAGTTTAGTCATATAGATTTTAATTGTATATAAAAGTTTAGTCATATAGATTTAAAAGAATCTGTATAAATAATTTTGAGTTACCAAGGAGGAGAAAAGTAGACAGTAACAGTGAGGCCAAGAGCTTCATTGAGGAATTCATTTTATTGTTTAGAGAGACAATGTGAATGAAAGGAGTGAAACTTGGATGACTGATTTTGAAGTGTGATCTTTCTTATTTATAGACCAGCAAACCGGATAGTATTGTAAATAATCAATTTTCGAGTATTTATAATTTTAATTCATTATTAATTATAAAAGTCACTGTGCAATATTATCATATCCTATGTATCCCTATTTCCCTAATATATCTATTAAAATGAAGGATGAATTGAGGAAATGACCTAAATTTGATAAAATATTTAGTGTACAAAACAGTACGAATTGTTTGGTGGTATAAACTTTTAATCTTATGGTATATTACTAAAATATAACTAATTGTTTACGTCAGTTTTTTTTTTTTTGCTAAATCTGATAACTACACCGACATTATTTTTAATTATTCTTTATTTATTTAAGACTGACATTAATATTATCATAAATATTTAAATCAGACAAAAAGTTATGAATTTAATAATTAATCAAGATTTGATTTATTCGATCAAATGGTGGTGCAGATTAAAGTTGATGATTTACAAATTGCATTTTTACGGATTGTTCTATGAAACATTTAAAACGTGCGAGACTAGCGAGAATATGGTCAAAATGACATATTAGTTAATTTGAATATGAAAATGAAACATTAAAAACAAACCTCGACTATTGTGAGACGGGTTACAGTAAGAGATTCAGTCTATTTCAATAAAGGCATGAAGGTGCAAATTTCATCCCAAAATACTATTTATTTTTCACTTTATTCCTTACATATCAATTTTATAATTACATGAATAACTTTTATATATTATATTTTAGGATTTATCATTATGTTTCTTAAAAATATTTTAAATAACATTATTCTATTAATACTTCTTTTACTACTTATAGTTATATTTGACTACATATTATTATATTTTTTTGAAAATATTTTATTTTAATATGTTTCAAATAATATGTTTTATTGATTTTTGAAAGTTTTGTGGTTATAGTTAATTATTAATAATATTGAGGAATAAAGTATAAATTACTAATTCTTATAAAAATAAATTTGTAGGTAATTGTAGGATAAACAATTTTTCATCTCTTTATTTTAAAGGTGGATCCACTAAAAATAAAGAGACTTGGTGGAGGTGCCCTAAGAGACTTCAAAACGAACTTAGAACAATGCGAGACCGGAACCTGATAGACGGATTATACTATTTTAATATCATTAATCTTTAGTTTTATTTAAAGCATTTTGTTTGTAAATTCGATTAAGAAAAAGTAAATAAAACCAGAAACCATTTAATTATATGGACATGTTATTCTATAAAAAATATAATTTTATCTATATAAAACAAATAAATGTAGAATAGAAACCTTTAAGAAAAACTGTGCTTTTAAATTTTATAAAGGACAAACATTTTTAGAATTATAACGCCATTCAAACCTAGTAATACAATTATCATCATTATGAATTACGACATGACATATAAACCGAGAACCAAAAATTGAACATGAACTGAATCAAAAAAATTCAAACCGATGTTCACAAATATCAAAACTGTAACATCCCGAGTTTTGATATATGGAAAAAGGCTTAAGAGAATTGATTTGGCTATCTATGTCATCAAAGTTGACTTACCTTTTCCGTCACACATCCGTTTAGAACTCCAAGGTTAAGCATGCTTGGGCTGGAGTAGTGAAAGGATGGGTGACCTATCGGGAAGTGATTCGCGATACCGTGCGAGTGAGGCCAAAAACACGGGGAAAGGTCGGGTGGTGATTGCAGGGTCAGTATACAATGATTTCGAGCCTTGGAAAAATTAACGCATTGACCGTCGGACAGGGGTGGGGCCCACGAGCCCGATAGAGGGATGGGTGACTCACCGGTAGGGGCGGTTGGGGCGTTACAAGTGGTATCAGAGCTGGTTAGCCGTCTCAGTTCTGACCTGAGAAGCGTCTTGAGACCTGTCGTGGGGCGCAACGAGGACGTTGCGTTCTTTGAGAGGGGGTGAATTGTAACATCCCGAGTTGTAATATGTGGAAAAAGGCTTAAGAGAATTGATTTGGCTACCTATGTCACCAAAGTTGACTTACCTTTTCCGTCACACATCCGTTTATAACTCCAGGGTTAAGCGTGCTTGGGCTGGAGTAGTGAAAGGATGGGTGACCTATCGGGAAGTGATTCGCGATACCGTGCGAGTGAGACCAAAAACACGGGGAAAGGTCGGGTGGTGATTGCAGAGTCAGTATACAATGATTTCGAGCCTTGGAAAAATTAACGCACCGACCGTCGGACAGGGGTGGGGCCCACGAGCCCGATAGAGGGATGGGTGACTCACCGGTAGAGGCGGTTGGGGCGTTACAAAAACGTTTCATATATGAAAACGGAAAATAAATTGAAACTGAAACAAAAAAACGAATGAATACCAAAATATATATAATAAAGTTCATATACTTTAAAATATAAATTATATTTAGTCTTAAAATTAGTAAATATTTTTAAAATACTATCCGAACAAACCAAAAACTTAGTTACCAAATATTTTCTAACTGAAATATTTCAAATTATCGCTATTACTTGAAAGAACCGAAATATCTGAATATTTTTTATCCAAAATATTTAAATTTATTTGAAATATAAAGTATTTAATCCAAAAATCGGAATACTCCAAAGAAAAACTGATTTGTACCAAAACTATCTGACAAACCCGAACCAAATTGTAATCGAATTAGACTCATTTTTTCAAATATTAGGTGATTTTTAATATTATTACTTCAACCAAACTAAAAACCAAAATAACTGAAACAAAACCTAACTGAATTTCCTAAATACCATATGATTCCTATATGTATAAAACCAAAAAAAAACTGCAAAAAAGGGAATCGGAACCGAAAAAAAAACCTCCAGGCCCAGTACGCATATTAATGAGAGATACCAACTTATATAATTAAGCAATCAAATCATATTTACTAATAATGTCTACCAAAAAATGTATTTAAGGAAATTGTGTCATCAGTGATCGAATTTATTTCAAAAATTATTTTATACATTTAAAGGACAAATTTTTTAAGAAAAGAGAGAATTATTTTTTGAAGAAAAAATAGATTTAAAATATTTCTCCCTTGCATAGTATACAGATAATAAAAATCAATAAACAAATAATAGTTATTAATTTTCATTTTAATAATTATATATAATTTAAGGGGGTTTTGCAAAAGTGACTCAAAATTTGAAGTCAAATGCAAATGTGACCCATGATTTTTTGGAATTATACTTTGTCTCATTCACCCCTAAAGTTTGGATTATTCACAGAAATGCCATTATTTTTTTTCTTTTCGAAAATGAGTCTTTTACTCTATCATCTTTATCTTCGTCAAGTATTTACAATATTGTCATTCCCATTAATACATCAACCACCATGAACAACCAATTTGAAGCTCTTAAAGCACAAAAAATAATATTTCCTCCTTTCTCATTTGTTATCCACACAAACCATATTTCTTTCACTTTCTCTCAAAATTCATCCAAAAAATTCAAGATTTTGATTTCAAACTTTGTAAGGTTCATAGAGACATTAAAGCCCATGATTCTTGGTCATTAATGAGTTGGTAACATTTTTAGTGAAATTTTATGAGTTTAGAGAAGCTAAACATGTCATCTCACGGGTTCAAGATATGAAATTGATTTTTTTTTCAGATTTGTTTGTGAAGAAGACTTCTCTAGAAGTCATCTCCTACGAGAAGACTTCTAGAGAAGCCTTTTGGTCAATGCATAAGTTAGTTTTGCAATTGATCTTTTGTGTATTTTTTATAGAAGACTTCTATGGAAGTCTACTACGTTTCCGTTGTTAACAAGAAGTCTTATATCTTTATTAAACTTCAATTTTCTCAAAACATAAAATGAATTTTGCTTTTTTTTCTTGTTAATTCATATGTATTAGTCAATATTGAGGCTCTTGAGTGAAATTCATAACTTAATTGATAATAATTATGAGGTTACAAATATTCATGTTTATTAATGTTTCTAACTAAACTGAGAAGACTTACAGGAAAATTTTCATGTGAGAAGATTTACAGGAAAGTCTTCTGGGTTCATTTTTGTAAAATTTGTTAAGTAACTTCAATATATATTTTCTAAATTTCAAAAGTGTCAAGTAACTTCAACAAGATCAAATCATGTGGTTTAATATGTCGTCTTATATCTTAAGATATATTTTTTAATTTTTATGAAATTTAAAATTGCAATTTTCATTTAAAATTTAAGTTTTTCGCTTAAATTTTCATTTTCCGCTTAAATTTTTCGCTTCCATGAGAGAAGACTTAACTTTTTCTAGTGAGATTTATGTATTATTTGATCTTTGGTGAATTTGACTAAGTTTTCTTAACAAGTCTTTTCTCTTAGCTTGGGTAGTATGGTTAAAATGTTTTGTTGTTATGAAATTTCAATAATGTCAAGCACTTTTGAAAAATAATATTGTAGACATCAACATAAATAATTATTTTCATTAATATCTTTTCAAATTTACAAAATAATTCATAATTAAAAGAGTACACATAATAATCATTAAACATATCATAAGCAAAAGAATTCCAAAATAATCATTAACATCTTCATGTGAGACTTCTGGAAGACTCGTGGAAGACTTCTATAAGACTGGTGAAAGACTTTCGGAAGACTTCGCATTAGGCGGGAAGTCTTACAGGAAGTTTTCTAAAAGTCTTCCAAAAGTCTTCCGGGAATCTTCTAAAGTCTTTTGAAGTTTTTCAAGAGTGTTCTGAAGTCTTTCGAAAGTCTTCCAAAGTTCTTTTAAGTATTCTCTTCTTCTCATTCATACCAAAAAAAATATATCAGATTGTTAACCAAAAACACTATCAAAAACAAAAGAGGAATCAAAAAGGTCAAACCTTTAAACTTGTTAATGCCTCTAAAGGTTTCACATACATAAAATGTTGTGTTATCTTCTTCTCCTTCATACCAAAAAGAAAAGGTCAGACCTTTAACCACTGAACACTATCACAAACACAAAAGAGGAATCGAAAAATTCATACATTTAACCTTGTTACATTAAGTTTAATATACAGCTTTTTAGAATCTAACATATAAAACATACTAAAAATACATATTCAAAATTTATGGATATACATTTAAAGGAGTAAAAGATGAAAACCATGTAATGAAAAATCTGTAAAAAACAAGATAAATTAGTGAAAAATCATAAGAGAAAAATGAGAAATGAATATAAAGTTATTGTAAGTGCTGATATTATAAATTAATGAGAAATGAATATAAAGTTATTATAAATTAATGAATTTATAAATTCAATATTGTAAGTGCTGATAAAATATTTCACATTTGAAGGGAAATATTAAAAAAAAAAAGAGTTTCAATTTTTCTTGTATGTTATAGAGATAATACAAAATGAAACGAAATCTTCTTATATATTAAATGATAAATTATTTAAGTGGTTTATGTTGATGTGACAATCACAGAAAAGCTCTCTAAATCATAGAAGAAATCTCTAATCAATTAGTTTAATTTAATTTGTTGATGATTTCTTAATTTTTATTTATTAATACTAATAAAAACTAAATTACGAAACAACTTATATCAATAACCAAACAAATCATATTTACTAGTAATGACGACCAAAAAATATTTATTTACGGAAAATGTGCCATCAATGCTTAAATTTGTGTTAAAAGTTATTTTATTCATTTATAATAACTTTTAAAAAAAAGATTTAATTTCTTACGAAAAAATAGTTTAAAATTTTTTCTCTTGCATACTATACAGATAATAAAAATGAATATACAATTAGTAGTTATTAATTTTCATTTCTTATGTATTACAAAGATAATAATATATAATTCTAAAAAAATAAAAGTAATTTTGGATAGGAAACATATTTAACTTTCAATTAACAAATCTATAAATTTAATATCTTATGTAAATGCTGGTAAACTATTCCACATTTAAAATAAATTATTTAAGAAAAAAAAAGAGTTTCAAATTTCCTCGTATGTTATTTAGATAATTAAAATAAAATGAAATAAAATTAGTAATTACTAATTAGTAATTTTAGTTAGTTGTGTATTGTATAGATCATAATATACAAAAACGTGTGTATATAATTTCATTTAAAAAAAAAACTAATTTAAGATATAGAAAATCGAGATTACTTTTTTCCATCAACAAACCTATAATAAGCTTTATCGATTGTAAAACCGGATAAACTATTTTATAAGTATTTTTTAAAAAAAAATTAAGAGGGAGAATTTTTAAAATACCACTTTCCTTGTACCATTTTTCACTTTTACCTTCTTTAAAGAGACATTTTCATAAATACCATTTTTAAGAGGTAATTTTTTTAAAAATTAATTAAAATTCTAAATTTTACATTTCTAAACCCTACCCCACCCTACCCTAACCCCTTAACTCTAAACCCTAAGTCCTAGATTAATTAACCCAAGGGTTATAAGTGTATTTTTCTCTCTTAAAAAATAAGGGTAAAAGTGATTAAGTTAAAAGTGAAAAATGGTAAAAGGAAAGTGATATTTTTTGACAATTTCTCTTTTAACAGTTGCATGTTATATAGATAATTCAAATTAAATTAAAATTAGTAGGTAACACTTTTTTATTTGTGTATATTATAGATAGTGATATAAATAAAAATGTCAATAATCATGTAGACTTGACTTACAAACCATATGAATTATGTAAATATATTATGTATCTAACTATTTTAGTTTATCCTAATTATTTAATTGAATTTTTTCATAATGTCTCTGAAATTTCTAATAGCCAAAACTGTTTGATTATTATATAATTTTTTTGCAATTTTGGTGTTAAATAATTCAAATGATGAATTATTTTAAGCCATATTAGGTAATAATCCGCGCCATGCGTAGAGTAAAATGTTTTATAAATATTATGTATTATGTAAATATATTGTGTATCTAACAATTTTACAAACCATATGAATTATGTAAATATATTGTGTGTCTAACTATTTTAGTTTATCCTAATTATTTAATTGAATTTTTTTCATAATGTCTCTGAACTTTCTAACACCAAAACAGTTTGATTATTATATAAATCTTTTGCAATTTTGGTGTTAAATAATTCAAATGATGAATTATTTGATGCCATATTAGGTAACAATCTGCGTCATGTGTGGAGTAAAATGTTTTATAAATATTATGAAATAAGTTAGTTTTCTTAGATTTCTTAGATAATAACATTGATATGGAAAATATATTTGACTGATTTGACCAAATTAAAATTGTAAGAGTATTTAAATTTTATCAGTTCAAGTATAATTCATATTTAAAAAAATTTAGTTAAAATATTTATATGTTTTAATATGTCATATAGCTTAATTTAAACTATACTAAACTAGTTATATATATTTTAATATGATTATTTACTAAATGAAACTTCATACTCATGGTTTTATAATCATTTATATCTAATTATAACAAAACAAATTGAATCATTGATCACAAAATTTTCTATGTGAGATTTTAATAGTTTTACTAATTTATAGTTGTTTTATAAAATTAAAAAATATAATAAATACAAAAAATCAAAATTTTCAGATATGGTTAATGTGATTGTTTAATTTATTTTAGTAATTTAAAATTCAAAAATTATAAAAGATACACAAATTGTAATGTTTCTCAGTTAATATATAAGGGATTAGATGATGAAATTATTTTGTGATTTCAGGGAATATTAGCATGTACATACCATCTTCAAGAATTTTATTTGCGTTATCGTGTATATATTATTTTTAGAAAATATTATTAGATGTATAAACGTAGTGTAATATTAATTGAATGACATTCGGTAATCAAAATTACATACAGTACTTGTCTGAAAATTACACTTGGAGCATACACTAACTATCTCTACTATAATTATTTATAAAATATCTAAATAAATACTAAAAAGTCATATTTTATATTTTAAAAAGCTATAAAATAATCATAATAAACAAAGATTATAAATCTATTTAATAAATAAAATTCACATTCAATTTTAAAACTATTTGTATCCGTGAATTCGCGGGCAACTACGACACACACACACATATATATATATATACTCTTCTAGTGAAAAGTGAATGAACCTCATTTAGAAATAACATTCTCAGTGTCTAGAGAGTAGCTTAAATTACCAGTTGTATAAAGACCTGAAGTGTATCTTCTGTGTGTGAGAGAAAATTATACAAATGTAGCTCTAAAAGGCTGAGAGAGAGAGATTGTTACAAATAGCTTCTAATGTTTCCAATCTACTTCGAAGAATCCAGTCTCCTGTTGATTGATTTTTCTGTTTGTCTTTGACGCTGTTGCAACAACTATGTATCAAGACTAACAATACCTAAGTGCTTAGTCATTCTGATGAGTGATTTATTCTTACATAATATAATACCTTAGTTGGTGAAGACCATACAAAATTGATAATGTGACGTAGACATATATAGAATCATAAAAACTTAATCTACTAACTAATTCTTAAATTAAAAGATGAATATATATACACAAAATAACAAAATTTCCTAAAGTTTACAATATACTTTAATTTATAAGAGATATAATAAAAATAAGTATTGAATCAAGGAAAATAAATTGAAATATATAAACTAAAACCTTTTAAAGTTTCAATATTAAAACTAGATAAATATTTATTTACTTGATAAAAATCTTAAAAATAGACTAATGTCTATATTATTTTATAATATAGTTGAACATGTTACTATTGATATTTTTACGCTTTTAAGTTTTTACAGGTTATTTCATTAATCATACAAGATATTATCAAATGAAATAACTTATTTATATTTAAAAAATATAAAAAATATTTGGACAAATGTGAAACATATTAAAAGTTGTATTACTCATTTTCAATTTTAATTTATTAAAATTAAAATAAAGAAAATGTGAGACATACCAGATAAATGAATTCTTCTATATTGATCATTTTATAGGTATATCTATACAAATTTTAATTTAACTATATAATAATAAAAATAACATTTTATATGAACATATGTTATTTTGTAAAAAAAATTCATATAGGTAACATTATACATGTTACTATAATTTTTATTAAAATTTAAATATTATATGAAAATAAATTAAGAATATATATGTAATGGTTATAATAAATTTTCTTAAAATTAAAAACTTAATTAAAAAAAACTAATTAAAATAAATAATTTACTCAATTTAAATAAAATTACATAAAACTTCAAATACATAAATTATGGATGCATTATAATTTCTATTGGTTATCCAAAAGATTATAATTTCTATTAAAAGTGAAGTACAAATGAAAAATAACCCTCACTTCTTTTCATTATTTACGATTCATTGCCACTGACAATAATTAAAGAGATTTTGCTGATAATTTATTTATACTTCACGCAAAGTTCATTAGCAAAGCCTGCTGCGGGTTTTTTTGTCAAAATTTTAGTGGGTCTACCTTTTATTTTTATTTACGTATAACTAGACCTAAATGTCTTATATCTAACCATCCCTAATCTCTAACCATCAAATTGGACTCATACTCATATTTCATATAACCACCACTTAATATACTCATGAAATTCTAAAAAATGAGTGAAACATAAAATAATTCAAACGAATGGATTCTAAGTATTTTCACAGATTGGTTAATCCACTGCCAAATTCACATTTGAATAACTTCAAAACCAAAACTAATATATGACTATAATATTGTAACTCAAACAGTTCAGATACAATGATAAATCGATTAGAAACCATTCATTTGCCTATTTATTAAATTATTAAATTATATACTTTAAATGTAGATGATTATTATGTTATTCTTAGTCTAAAGTCTTTTCTACTAATTCTCGAGGTATATTTTTTTCACCGTCTAACGTTTTTTTCCTGCGTAAAATTGTTACTTATCTAATTAGGCCTTTGTTATTTTTTGTTTTGTTTTAACATGTCTATCACGAACTTGATAAAAAGCCTATTTGGTAAGAATATGAGTTTACGGGACTTTGTTATTCTTAGTAACATTTTTACAGAAAATTAAGTAATTGGGGATGTATTGCTTTAACTATATATATTATCTACTTACATAAATAAAACATGACGATATTTTTAAAAATCTTAATTCGAATTTACTTATATACACGAAATCTGTCAAATTATATTTGATTGATAACTAAATAATGTTAATAATCTAATATTAATTTATGCATTTCTAAATATATAAACAAAATATTTGTCTACATATTGTGAATGAGTATAAAAATATATCATTTTTTTGTTTTATTGACTATAAAATTAACAAATTACCACAGACAAACTATATGATTAACAAACATTTGTGTCAACAATTTAGATATAAAAATTAATGTACTTCATTCCCTTACATTTTTATTTCAGCATATAATATAAGATATTTAATATCACAATTACATAACCAATAATAAATATCATAATATTGCAAACCGAAAATGAACACCCGCGCGGGCGCGCGGGTCAAGGCCTAGTTTCTATTAAATGAATTTTGTAAATAAAAATAATATTGCGCTTTTAAAACGTTGATCAATATCGTGTAAGCATTAAATCACAAACAAAATCATAATTAAAATTAAGTATGTAAAATTAAGCTATATACCCTAACTCAAAATATAAACATATGCTCAAACTTTTTTTTTGAAAGAATGTTAAATTTTGTTGAATAATCTGGTGTTTTCTGGCCCCCACCGAGGTGGATCCAGACTAGCGACGAGTGTCCGTAACATCCTACATTATCGGTCGATTACGTCTTGGTCACTGAACGCTGGAGGAGTCCAGATGTTAAATTTTACCTCCAGTGGCCAGTAAGATTCGAACCCGGATCCGTATTGGGGCCAAAACTCTCTCAAGACCGCTACTAGGTCGTCCACACTTGGTTTATGCTCAAACTTAAATATTATTTATTTACATATTATGTAGTCTAGATAAAATTTGTTATCTTAAATATTATATATTTACATAATATGTAGTCTAGATAAAATTTGTTATTTATATATCGAGTAGTTTGGTATACTATTAATATTTTCTCTATGGTTTGGTAAAATCATGAGTACAATCTCTTTTTAAAGAGGTTGTAAAAAGGAAATTACGGTGCAGAACACTGTGAGTGGTAAACAGATGGATTTGGAATATATGCACACGTTTCGAGTTCGATTACGTGTTGCTCATGTACACCTCAATAGATTTGAATCCTTACTTACGACTCATTTGTATACTCGGATAGAGAATCTTTAAGTTTGAAATTTATCTTGAGTTATTAAAAAAAGGTTTAAAACATAAAAGAAAGACGATACTATAATAAATTGTGCATGTCACACAGATACAATTTTTTCTACTTTTCCATATATATAATAGCCATATAAGACCTGTCATATGATTTGTTTTTTATCAATTTGTATTCATTTGGTATTTTTCTTACAAAATAAACAATATTAAACTTGAAAACTTATATTCCACAACATTCTATGATTAATATAACAATAATTTTTGTTATATGGCCTCAACTACCAAATTAAAAACGTGTCTACGTGGTTAAAAAGACAAGGACGTGTTTTTGTCAAGTTCTTTGACAAATTTCATTCCATGATTAATACATAACCAAATAAAAACTAATATAATAAATTATTTTAGTGAATTCAAAATATATATTAACAGAATTATATAGTAATGTATTTTTATTTTACATTTTGATTAAAAGAGAATTATTGAAAAATGTTAAAATTGGATTATTTATCTCAGAATTAAATAATACATGAATTTTAACTTTTCACACGAGGTTAGTAATTCGTGAACGATACAATTATTCTGTTACTGTTAATTAGAATTTTGTCCATGTTATGCGTGGATTATATTTTATTTTCTTAACTATCATCTGTCATTTTGTTATCTTTGTTACATAAATAATTGTTTTATTATGTTACTATTTAAAAATAAAAATACATCATAGATGGTAAGATTTGGGTTGATAAGGTAGCCAAACATGCTGACGAGTGCTAATCAACCATTTCCAATTTTTTTTCCATTTATTCATATAGTTCATTGCTTTGAAAGGAAGATCAACATCTTACTTATTGTCTACACTTTACATAAGCTCTTATGAACCCTCTAATTCATTCATTTATGATAATGATTTTTATTCTTATTACTCTTGATATGTTCTCATCTATCATGTGTGAGTAATCACTTGATAAATTAATGGTAAGTTCAAAGAGGGATTCATGGCTTGATAAACAGCAATGCTAGAGTAGAGATACTTGTGTTTTCTCCATCTTAATTTCTGCTACTTCTAGATCTACAGTGCTAACTAGAAATTGTGTTTAGCTTTGCTTGAACACCCTTTGATTGATCAATTTAATCTAGTTTAGATGAATCTGGCTTCTTAAGGGAAATGGAATTGAGTTAAGAACTCAAAGTAAACATATCATATATAATTATCACTGAGAAATGATCACTCGAATGATTTAGGATAGTAAGTCATAACTACTAGCCTTTGTTGACTTATCATAATGATTTGAGTTTGAAATTACACTATTTTGTGAATTCCTAGAGAGTTTCTCCCACAATCCAACACGGTTGATGAGATGGTGCAGTAGATTTAGTTTTTTCTTCTTTAGAAAATAGGCTGTGAGTTTTTTTCTATTTTGACTGTAATTTTTTTTCTATTGATTTATTTTCAAAACAGTGAATAAGGATGTAAATTAATTTTAGAAAAATGCTTTAGAAGAAAAAAAATGTTTGTCCAAAACATCTACGGTCCTTCTCAATCAACCCCTTAGTTAACTAATTTTATTGCAATTCATATTTCGAATTCCAAACAAACATATCGTACTTATTCTTAGCTTCGTCATTAATCCTACAAAGTTGATGTGTAAGATTGGGATTTAATAGATTTGATCCGCAATGACCATCATGATCTACTGTATGCATTCAAAATAATCCTTGAAATTATTTTTGGTTAGTGAATCAAAAGTTATAAAATTCTACACCCATCGTTGAATCTAAAATCGGTTTATAGGATAAAAGCACGATTTCGTTTTGAAGTTTAAGAGAAGTCTCTTTATTGAGATTTGAAACTCGGCGAATGAACATAAAAAAAGTTTTATTATGTTATAGTTGAATCTAGTAAACAGCTACATACGTGCCCTTGTAATAGATATTAAGCTAATTGTAGTTCATTACAAAAGAGTTTAAGTCATCGAAAGATGTTTTTAGACAAGTTCTCGTTTTTAGATTGTATTGTCTCACAACAAAAGACGAAAGTGGCATTCATATCCTCCGACGATGGATCTAGGTTTGGAACCTTATCTCTTAGAATCGCCTACTTGTCGCAGGATCTAGGTTAAAGTTGTGCTGACTGTAAAGTGGCATTTATTCTAATTATGTATTTCAAGTTTTACTATTCAAAATAAAATGAAAAATTGTCAAAAATACCACTTTTCTTGTACCATGTACCACTTTTCAAAATACTTTAATCATTTTTACTTTTATTTTTTAAGAGAAAAAAACATACTTATAATTCTTGGTTAATTAATCTAATACTTAGGGTTTAGAGTTAAGAGGTGAGGGAGGGTGGAGATAGTGTTTATGAATATAAAATTTAAGATTTTAATTAATTTTAAAAAAAATTGCCTCTTAAAAATGTGGTATTTATGAAAATGTCTCTTTAGTGAAAGTAAAAGTGAAAATTGGTACAAGGAAAGTGGTATTTTAAAAATTCCCCGAATAAAATATGTATATATATACATATATATATATGTATATGATTTTATTAGTATAAGAACTTAATATTTATTAGATACAAACAAAATACAAATAAAAATGCATCTAAACTATTTATATATGATTTTTAAGATTATGTTTATATGATGACATATCATATATATTTAAGTATATATGATATGAAATATCATATATTTTTTAAAGATATGATATATGATTTAAGTCCAGCAATCATATATCATATCACCAATCACCAATCTAGTACTATATAAAAGTTGAGGCTATAAGTCATTGAAAGCGTCCACGTAGGATGTGAAACGACCAATCAAAATATGACAATTTTTTTTAATTTACTATTTCTAAAAATGTTAATATTACCAAAATCGTTTATTTCAAAATAAAATATAAATCAATATCATAAAACACTATAAAATTCACTGTTATTGAACAAAATTTAGGTTGGAGATTTTAAAAATGTTTTAAGGGGGTGTATTGAATTGAATATCTTAGAAGATTTGAGAAGAGTTTATATTTAGGTAGTTTTGGAAGAAATTTAGGTGATTTTAGAGATACTGAAAAGAAGGAAATGTAAATACTGGTGGTTTTAGTCAAGTCTAATTTTATTTTGTCAGATTGTTTTGAATGATTTGATATCATTCACAACTCTATTACTTTCACGCACTAAAAATGTCTAGAAAACAAAATAACTAATTGCTTTAAGCTCGTCGTTTTCGAAACTGTAACATTTGCTTTCTAACTCCATTACTTTCACGCACTAAAACTGTCTAGAAAACAAAATAACTAATTGCTTTAAGCTCATCGTTTTCGAAACTGTAACATTTGCTTTCTATGCCGCAACTTTTGAAGCAGAGAACTTCCTAAATAATTGATTTTCTCTCTTTTTATTTGTTCCTCTATCATTGATTTTTTGTGTTCCTCTAACAATTACTATTTCGTTGTTGTAACCAAAGTCAACTCTAGCATCTAACAAACTAAAGATTCTCGTAAACCTATTTCTGGTTTTGTTTCTCGAAAAATCTTTTATGGAGTCTTTGAAAATAACACGGGTAGAGGTGGTATTCTGTGGAGATAATTTTTCGAGAAACAAACCCAGAAATAACACTGAATTTCATTTCTGTTTTATAAATTATTAATTGATTAACAAAAGAGTACAAATGATTTTAAATGATTTCACATAAATTCCACATTTAATAACACTTGATTTCAAATTTTTTAAAAATGATCAGTTAAATAACATGGGATTTTAAGAAAATCCCAAAACTCTTTAAACTCTTCGGTTCAATACACCCTTCTAAGTGTTTCCAGTGTATTTGAGAGGAGTTTCTTAGTTATAAATATAAAAATCTAAATCTCATAGTTTTGGATGAATTTCTAGAGAGCACAGTAAATTTACTAATTCACCTACAATCATCTAAAACTCATTAAAATTTAAATCACTTCGAATTTTAGATTCAATACACCCCTAAACATTTTCAAAGCTTCAGGTGCTTCACTCTTTTCCAACAACATAATCGTCAAAACTGCTTGAGAGAAATCATTGACTATAGTACGGAAATATTGTGCTCCACAAGTATAAGGTTCCCGAGAGGGCCCCAATAGACATGAATGAGTTCAAAAGATTCAACTTCTTATTAATTCTAAGAGGAAACACATATCGAATTTTGTTTTTCCGGAAGACAGACATCACAAGATTGTTCTAAGAAACCCAAACTACTAGAAAAATCACCAACTGAACCTAAAACCGAAAGCACTTTTGATGAAGGTTATCTCACGATGATGCCACATGTCTCTACTCGAAAGTCTACGTACTTACATATCCAGCTTGAACCGCAACTGCACCTTCGTAGTGATAAACCCCATCACTCTCTTTACATGTTCCAATCAAAGTCATCGAAACGAGGTCTTGTATTACACCAAATATTCTTAGTAAATAAGACAAAACTTACAACATTACGAAGTAATTTTGTATTGAAATAAGTGTGATGGATAAGAAAGAGGCAAAGAAGACATGTCTCAAAGCGAGACGTCCTCCAAGATTCAAACTCCCATGACTGGCTGCATATGTTATCTGTCCATTCGGCAAATATATTGGACAATGTGCAATCGTCTGTATATCCGTTAGTAATCAAACATCACCCGTCATGTGGTGGGAGACTCCAAAGTTAATCATAATGTCATATCAACAAGATTTTCCATAGAGAAACAATTTTTCTTTTCACCCGAGAGATTCTCTAACTGGTTATGTTGTTGATTGTTCATAAACTAAGCAGGAGTAGCCCACTACTTCTGAATAAACTTTGGTGTGTCCCATTGGCATCAGTAGCTGATGAAGAAGATTCTCCAAGCTGAGTGTTCTAAGCTCATAAACCTGATGTGAGCTCTTGTTTTTCAAATCCTCTGCCTCTGGATCCTATGTCTCCACCGCGTCCTTTGTCTGTCTTATTGTTTTCCCACAAATCAGGAAAACTTATATATAACCTGAAAACAATTATTTGAGTCGCGACCTTGTTTTCCACAGTGCGAACACACTGTTGGTGAATTCTCGAACCGAGTAGCATCTGCTTCACCACTGTTCGGTGGTGGAGTCTGAGAAGACGGTGAGGTTGTTGATGCAAATCCCATGGTTGGTGTCAATCATCAATTCCACACACACATTAAGATGTCTCTCCTTTTGAATAATCTGAGAGTACACAGAGTCAAGATTTAACTTTGTATGTTGACTTAGCAAGTTCGACCTTGTAGTTCCAAATCTAGAGTTACCGAGACCCATTATAAATTGATGCAAACTGATCTTTCCTGCATTTTCTCGTATCTACACTCAGCAATATATGCATGTAGTTGATGGATCTTTGTATCATCACTTTCAGAGAATTTTCATTGACGACTCCCCCACATCGATTTTGTGCCATCGACTAAGAATTCTGATGGAACGCTGCTATAGATCCAGCCAATGATCATAGCATTGACAAAACCGAATTTTGTTTTTGGTAGGAAGAGAATTAAGCATCAGCTTCGACCATCTTTGGTAATTAACTCCATTCAGCAGAATAGGAGTTTGCACATGTCATGTACTATCTAAAGGATGTAGACATTAGCGCATCTTGATGACAGCCAGATGAGGTTAAGCTCGATTATATATGTTCCAGCCATTAAAGAATATGGGACACGATTAAAAACGAGAAATAAATTTGGATCTTTACTGGTTTATTTCATTAGCCCATATGCAAGCGTATTTATACAAGTCATATATAAACCTAAGTATCCTATAATCTAAGAGATAAACACGAACCAAAGATAGATACAAATCTATCGTATGAACCATTGTACTTATCCTAATAGTGCTCCCTTATTGCTTTTCGAACTTTATAATAATATGTATCCCATATTAAACTAAACAAAAATACAAAATACTACATGAAAGTGTCGTGCCTTTTCATTTTTGAACTTTATCGTAGTGTATATTCCATACTAAACTAAGCCAAAATTTTAAAAATACTTCATGAACTCTCAAAATTGTGTTATATATTAACCATAAAAAATGTTAGTCATCTTTAATTTTATCTAAATGACATCATTTTGAATAAATTATGTAAAATTAAAAATACTAAATAAACTCTTAAAATCGTACTTATATATATATATATATTTATCATCAAAGGTGTAAGTGATCCTTTAATTTATAAAAATAACGTCATTTTGGTTAAATTCTGTAAAATTAAAAATTTAAGAGTTCATATGGTATTTTTTAAATTTTCATTTTAAGAGTTTATATGGTATTTTTAAATTTTAATTTTAAAGAATTTATCAAAAATGACGTCATTTTGATAAATTATCGGATAACTAACACCTTCGACAGTTAATAAATATATAAGCATGATTTTGAGAGTTCATAAAGTATTTTTGAATTTTTTTTAATTCAATATGAAATATGCACTATTATAAAGTTCAGAAATAAAAACGCACAACGCGTAAAGTTTATCTAATATTTTTAAATTTTTGTTTAGTTTAGCATAAAATATGCACTATTTGAAAAAGAAATATGCACTACGCGTAATATTTTTGTTTAGATAGGCATTTTTTCCCCTTGTTATATCAGCGGTGCTTTAGAGGTTGTGGACATATACCGTATGTTGCGTTGTTCATTTAGACCCTATTGTTTAAACGGGCTTTAATTATCCAACGTATAATGGGTTATTGAGTTAGAGTTGAAAACCATCTTTGAAATGTAACGGGCTTTTTCATTTTTGGAAAATGACCTGGTTTCCCCAAAAAAAAAAAGGAAAATGACCTGAAAAAAATAATAATTAAATTGACCATTCCAATAAGTGTGAATTGGGCGAACCACGCAAAGTTGCCGAAGAGATCGATCTTACGGCAAGAGAAACCTTCTTGTGTTGTGATTCGTGGAATAATGGTATTTAGTTTGAATATTCTTCTCCGTGTTTTTTTTTTCTTCGAATTTGATATCTGAAATCTCATTTGTGTTGCAGATCCGATTCATATTATTGCAGAACAGACAAGGCAAGACTCGTCTTGCAAAGTACTATGTTCCTCTCGAGGAGTCCGAGAAACACAAGGTTGAATACGAGGTAATATTCAACTCTTTCTGTTCTCTCTCTCTCTCTCTTTGTGCTTCTCATCTGATTCTTAATTTGCTCTCTCAGGTTCATAGATTGGTGGTGAATCGCGACTCAAAGTTCACCAATTTCGTTGAGGTTTGTTAGTTATTACTCAACAAGATTAGAAGATTCTGTTAGCTTTAAGATTCTTATTACAAATTTTTGGAATAATAGTTGTTGTTAAAGTCAACTAGGGTTCTAAATAATGCTTGGTTATATATATGTTAAACATTAATTTCATGTATATGTGACACTTTGTATAATCTTTTTTTTGTTGTTGTTGCAGTTTAGAACGCATAAGGTTATATACAGGAGATATGCTGGGTTGTTTTTCTCTTTGTGCGTTGACATAACAGACAATGAGTTAGCTTACCTTGAATGTATCCACTTGTTCGTTGAGATTTTGGACCATTTCTTCAGCAATGTCTGTGAGCTTGATTTGGTTTTCAACTTCCACAAGGTAAACCCAAAACTTCATTCTTTCTTTCTTTAGTTTATTACTTCTCAAACTGTTGCAGTCTTCTGCTTCCCTATAATTAGAGTTAATGATTTTGTCACTGTTTCTTCTTTACCTATGATTAGCAAATTCTTCCTTGGATATTTCTTGCTAGTGACTTTCTGGGAAAACTTAGTGATGATTGTTTGGCTTTATCATATATCAATCTTGTGTCTTTTTTTTTAATATGGATAAAGGTGTTGCTCTGTAATTTACATCTGAGTTTTTAGTTGATATTGTTTTACTTACTAATTTACGATGAGTAGTGATGATTCTTGTTTGGCATTATCATATCAAGGTAAGGCAAAAGACTGATGAGTGATGGACAAATGTGTTGCGTCGAGTTTTCTGTATTAGTTTTTTCTTTGTTTTAATTTACCATTTCACAATTGTTGTTTCATGTAAGGTGTACTTAATACTGGATGAATTCATTCTTGCTGGAGAGCTTCAAGAAACAAGCAAGAGGGTGCGCCCATAAAACTTTTTTTTGTCTTCTTTTCTCAGAGCCTTTTAATGTTGGCAGTAAACTGAAAAACTATCCATCTACCCTCTTTGTTGCAGGCGATCATTGAGAGGATGTCAGAACTGGAGAAGCTAGAGTGATGAGATTGGGATGATATGATAGTCAAGTGTGAAAATGAGCAGGAGTCCTCTGTTTTGCTCCTACTGTTATGTTCTTCTGTCTACCTTAAACACACCTTCTCATTTTGATTGATTAAAACCTCTAATGGTAAGTAAAACATATATTTTGGACAATTCAAAGAAAGAATATGATGGTCTGAGACATTGTGTTAATATACAATTGTCTTCTTTCACACTGATTTTGTTTTTTTCTTAAAAGAGGATAAGTATAAACAAATCATGTTTTGTTACTGTAATTATAGGCAAACTCTATTGATCGTGTAATGGTATTTCTGTATGTAGATTAGTCTTATTGTCATGATGGTTTAGGTTTATGAATTTCACTAAAAGCATTTGCCTTTAGTATGGCCCTGTTCATTTACAGTCTGGCATTGTAAACCCATGTTTGATTTCCAGAGGATTTGTAGACTCAATCAATGTCTACTAGGTATCCAAAGTATTTCAAATACTTTCTTTCCCTCTGGACTTTTGTCAATAGACTCCAACTGGTTCCTGAGATTCTGATTATCCTCAAGCAGCCCTATCACACTCCATGAGAAACCCATCAGCTGATTTTCTCAGTGCCTCTGTTTCTGCTTGTGCGCTTTTTAGTTCTTTGCCTTTGCTCTCACTTTCAGATTCTAATTTCATGATCATCGCCTTGAATGCTGAGATTTCTTCCCCGAGAGCTTTACTTGTTCCCCACTCGTGTTCTTCCCGTCCTCAAAACCTGTGTTCTGTTTCTTTGCAGTCTCCATTGTCTTACCTCAGTAACTGAAGCTCTCTGATTTAATGGTGTAGTCGATCAGTCATGAGCGATAGGAATAGTACAAATCCTGCAAATATAACCAAAGCAAATAAGTTTCAGATTAGAATGGTAAATGTGATCAGATGATACTAGATGAATCATACCGATCAAGGTTTGGCTATCAACAATTTAGATGTTAGTTACAACCGGTTATTTTGATCCTTTGTAAATGTTCTGTAATTAAACAGATACTTGTACATTTTTTACATTTTGAGCTGAATAAACAAACATTTTCATCTTTTTCCGCTTATCATAATATGATATCATAGCCATCATATCTATTTTCGTCTAATTCGAGCTTCGATATTCATCGATTTGAGCTTTGATCTTTTTTATTCATTTCCATCTTGATTACTTTCGACTTCACCTTGGTTTAGGCTAAAAAACAATATTTCGATTTTGGCAGAAAATTGATTTTGCGTTTCAGCGAAATACTTGATTTTCAGTTTTAATGAAAAAAAACTCAATTTTTCAGTGAGAAAACGCAATTTTTAGTTTAACGGGAGAACTCAATTTTTGATTTCGAAAAACTTGATTTTTCAGTTTTGGCTAGAAAACACAATTTTAAAGTTTTGATTAGAAAACTCGATTTTGCCATGCAAAAAATCTCACTTTTTGGTTTTTGTGACAAAAACTCAATTAGTTTTATGGTTTTGACAAAAACATTTGATTTTTCGGTTTTGATAGAAAATAAAATTCTCCAGTTTCAGCAAAAGAACTTGATTTGCCGGTTTTATGGAAATTTTTTGATTTTGTGACTAAAAATAATATATAATAATTATCATAATAATCTTATTAAATTTAATATTTGTATTGAATATTATTTATGACTTTTAAATTTTGAGACACAAATATAATATCTAAGAGGGACTTATTGAATTGGGAGTTTCATAGAATTTTAGTTTTCCACCAAATTCTCCCTTATTGGATATAGAATTTATAAAAACTCTTACAAATCCAAGGTTATTGGATATAACATTTGTAAAAATCCTATCAAATCTCTCCTTATTGGAAAATATGGATTTCATCAATGATACATATCAAGAATTATTTGGGATTATCATAAAAAATGATTTACACTTCAAAATCCTTAGTAATGAATATCATGTAAAGAGATGGAATTTCAAAAAAAAAAACACGAGTGCTTTATGTCCTCTGTTTAAACTTTCAAACTCAAATACAAAATGATCAAACCAGGTAACCCCAGAAAAGAAATGGGTCTGTCGCTCTCATATGTTCCTAAATTGAGAAAGAGATGAAGGGGTCAACAACATCATCACACGTCACGAAATTGATGGACACACCTTTCCTTCCTAATCCTCCACTTCTTCCTATACAAACATTGATACTAAGTGAAATTTACTGGACATTGATACCACGAGCCAACAGATCAGTGGCGATGAGAACACGCAAAGAGACGAACATAACTCCCTCATGCTGATGTCTCTTGTTCTCTGGTCCATGTCGCTGTGAGTAGCCAAGACAATGTGGTTACAGCCTCTCATTTTGTCAGCTATCCAGTCCATCTTCAAATTCAACAAGCATTGCAGAGTTTGTGACAAGTATGTGGACCATTTTGATCATCACTGCAGAGTATTATTGTAAGTTTTTTTCTGAATTGTTGTCGAGTTTTGTGTTCTTTAATTTACATTTCTTATTTTCGTATGCTTATGAGACAGTGTGTGCAGTGATTAAACAATGGCAAATAGATCTGTCTTATGGCATCAAGTGTGAGATACGAATTGTTCTTTGTCTTTTTAGTACTTTAATTTACTTGAAGTTTTTTTGTTGTCACAATCTAGATTAGTTTTGTTTTGCTCGCCTAATCAAAGTCGTGTAGAAATCAGTCACCTTTATAAGATTACAGTACTGTTATGTATCATCAAGCTTGGTACACATAAATTCTTTTTTGGTAAATTTTACGAAGATTTTTTTTTTATTATCTATTGTCATTTGCTTATTAGCTCCTTTCTAATTAGTGTATTAAGTCCCATACTGTACATATGTAATCGGGAAAGATACATGTGTTGATTGATGGAGGAGAATGGCTTGCTACATGTACCTAAAGGCCAAAGCACAAATTCCCAAGCTCAGATGTTTTGTATCTTAACATAGCACTATAATTTTGTACAATCTCTTGATGGTTTTAGATGTCATTTTTATATTTTCTGGGTAAGTAGTATAATCATGTGTTAATTAAAAAAGCATTTCAAATTAAAATTATTCTTTTTCTTTTCTCCAAATTCCACTCTAATTAGCCTTTTAAAAATTTGCTAAAATCCTCGTTTTTTCATAAAATCCCTTGAATTTGGTATATCTCCAAATTCTCACAAATCATCAGTCCAATAAGCCCCCTTAAATTTATATTTTTGGCATTTCAAATATCTAGATATTAACTATTATAGATTTTGCATTGAGATGCGACATCTAGATGTATTAACATCTGGTATCCAAATGAACAATATTTGAATATTTGATGCAGCGTCTATACACAAAACGAACATGGTTTACATACTCATTATAGGACTAGGAAGACTAAAAAAACATGAGAGAGATAATGTTGGCACTTGATGTATAGTTTTGTTTTAGAACTTGTTGCAGTTGATGTATAGTTTTTTCTTCTTTTTTTTTGACAACGATCGATGTATAGTTTTTGTCTTCAGAGATTTAGATCAATCAAGTTTTTGTCTTCAGAGATTGAACATTAGATCAATCAATTTATATTAATTGTATACAATTGTCTGTATTAGCATGCAATCTGATTTCTTTTTTTATATATTATAAATACAAAATTATATTATATAACATACTACATAAATGTCATTGTTCATTTTCTGCAATTTTAATCTCCGCCGTACAGCAATTGACTTTCTCTCTCTCAGACCAATTATTGCATCTTCTTATACACCTACTCATCATGTTTTTGCATTGTCGTCTTTCTTTTCTTCTTCTGAGGCTTCACACGTTTTCAAACATTTGTGGCTATAAACGTCATTATATTCACAGAATCACAATAGCAATTTCACAGTTGAGAGCTACTAGTATTGCTTAATAGTATTTTTGTCTATTTTCAGTAATAATATCATAACTATCAGTTTGTTATGATTATTTTTTAATTACATTTTTGTAGTTATAATTTTTTTTCTTTTAAATTAGTTTATATTAATACAGTAGATTAAAAGAGAAATACTCTAATATAGACCTAAAAAAATTGTTGTCACAAAAATAATCTTTAAAGAAAAAAAATGACAAAAAATAATCTTTATGGGGTGGGATTTTGGGGGTAAATATACGTTTATACCCCTTGGATTAACTAATCTAAACTTAGGGTTTAGAGTTATGGGGTGGAGTTTTGGGAGTGAGGTTTAAAACTGAAAAAATAAATAAAAATATTAATTTTTTAAAAATAAAAAAGTCTAGTTTAGTCATTTTTATTTTTAAAAGTTATTTTTGTGACAAAAATTTCAAAAAATGTCATTTGAGAGATTTGCCCTAATTTTAAAGTTATAAAATATTTTGGCGGGCACCGAAAATTAAATTGATTATACGCAACTCCACCAAATATTTGATTCGCTTTAAATGTTTTTTTTAAAAGTAATAATAATCCCATGACAATAAATTATCAAGTATAAAAATCATATCCTACCCTACATGCAGCCACTCCAAACCAATCCATTTGACTCAGCTGTATTCATTTTCTCTCTCATCCCTTAGTGTCACTTAATTTGATAAATAGAGATTTGCTGAAAAAGCTGGAAACTCCAAATCATTTGTTATTATAGGGTAGCTGGAATCTAGATCACCTGTTTTGAATCAGTCATTCTCTTACCTAAAACCCCCAGTTCCCCATTTATTGAAACTTTCAAAGCTGGAGAACTAATCTAAGCTATGTTCCATTTCTTCTAGTTTCAACTATTTCTTCTACTTGAAAGTTTCAGTTTTGGTCTGATTTGATTGACAAGACGCTGGAGATTTGATGGAAGTGAAGCTATTCTTACCAGCTTTTATCCTAATTTCATGGAGGTTGTGATCCCACCCAGTTCATGTTCTCAGCTCTGTTTCATTCTCCAGCTCCGATTCACCGCCAGTCTTGTCATTTCCAGGGTATGTTTCTTCTGGCAGCAGTTTATATATATATATATATATCCGAACCTCAGAGACTAAAACCACATCATGTAATATTAGTTTTATCTTATCCCCGAAACCTCTTGATATAATGTCAGAGTCATTTTCAGTTGAGTTAATGACCTCTAGTGTTTAATTTTAAATAGCTGTTGTGGATTGGTTTGATATTTGAAATGTCGGTTGTGTCCACTCTTGCTTCGGTTTTGGGAAGTTGACCTTAGGTTTTATGATCTCTAGTGGTTTTATCCTCAAGTGACTTTGGTAATTCAACTGTAGTTGTCAACAGAGATGAATACATTATATATCTTTCTTTCTGTTTCAGATTTTGTTGATTCTATTGTGTTCGGGAGCTGTGATTGATGCTAAACCCAGTCATCCCCGAATAATACCATTGCAAGGTCATGAAAGTGGAGTAACTTCTCATTCCTGCATCCATGATCAGATCATAGAACAGAGGAAGAAACCAGGTCGAAATGTATATTCAGTTACTCCCCAGGTTTATCACCAGCCAACAAGTGCTCACAAAGGAAGGGTACTGCTTAGTGTTTCCGAGCATGTCAAACAACCTATCAGGATTTACTTAAACTATGATGCTGTTGGTCATTCACTTGACCGAGACTGCCAAAGGGTTGGCCATATCGTGAAGGTGAGGGATATCCAAAAAACTATGCTACTTCTTTGAAGTTACTGAACTAATTTGTTTTTCCGGTTTTTTCAGTTGGGTGAGCCTTCTTCAAACACATCCCCTGCTTGCAATCCTAATGCCAAACCTCCGGTTTCTAGTGATTGCTGGTATAACTGCACTTTAGATGACATATCTGGAGAGGACAAAAGGCGTCGCCTACGCAAGGTTTCAGATTTGATGTTTTTTTGTGTGTCTTAGATTTTGAGTGTTGCTGATTTATATATATCTTGCAACATGAAGGCTTTAGAGAAAACAGCAGATTGGTTTAGAAGAGCCTTAGCTGTTGAACCTGTCAAAGGGAATTTGCGGTTAAGTGGATATTCTGCTTGTGGGCAAGATGGTGGTGTGCAGCTTCCTCGTGAATATGTGGAGGGTACTTTTTACTGCTGTCTTGATCTCTGATCTTGGCTTGTTTTGAGTCTAATCAGTTTCTTTCAAATTGTGCAGAGGGTATTGCTGATACTGATTTAGTTCTGTTGGTGACCACAAGACCTACTACGGGTAATACACTTGCATGGGCTGTAGCTTGCGAACGTGATCAATGGGGACGTGCAATTGCTGGTAATTAATTGTCCATCTTCTCCTCCAGTTGATTACAATCTTTGGAAGTTTAAGCTAAAGGCAAGAGTAATGGTTGGTCTTTTTCAGGGCATGTCAATGTTGCTCCACGCCATTTGACTGCTGAGTCTGTGACTTTGCTTTCAGCAACGCTCATTCATGAGGTTATGCATGTCCTTGGCTTTGATCCGCATGCTTTTTCTCATTTTAGAGATGAAAGAAAAAGAAGACGAACTGAGGTATATGATAAGAATCAAATGTCCTCTTTGAAAAGTTAACTGAGTTTGTTTTTATACGAACCATGTTTTCATGTTGTTAGGTCACTGAGCAACAGATGGATGAAAAGCTTGGTAGGATAGTTACACGCGTAGTTCTTCCACGGGTTGTCATGCATTCGCGGCATCATTATGGAGTGAGTTTAGATGTTCTTTACATAACTTCATTCTCAGGAATGTATGCATCAGTACAAGTCCTAAGAATGTAATAATGTTCAACCCGAACAGGCATTTTCTCAGAACTTCTCGGGTTTAGAACTTGAGGATGGAGGAGGACGTGGCACATCAGGGTCCCACTGGGAAAAGAGGCTTCTCATGAATGAGATAATGACTGGATCAGTAGACACAAGATCAGTCGTCTCGAAAATGACTCTAGCTCTATTAGAGGACAGCGGCTGGTACAAGGCTAATTACACCATGGCAGACCGTCTTGATTGGGGCCGGGATCAGGGGACTCAGTTTGTCACATCTCCATGTAACATGTGGAAAGGTGCTTACCATTGTAACACAACACAACTATCTGGCTGTACATACAACCGAGAAGCTGAAGGTTACTGCCCAATTCTAAGCTATAACGGAGACTTGCCTCAATGGGCTCGTTACTTTCCACAGGCTAACAAAGGTCAGTCCTATTGATTAACTCAAACATGCTGATACGCGATTCTAATCTAGTTTCTTTTGTTGTAATACGTATACTCCAGAATATGTTATGCAGTAGTCTAACCATGTTTTTGTTTATAGTTTGGTAATGAAATTCTACAATATATTGCAGGAGGACAGTCTTCATTAGCAGATTATTGTACATATTTTGTTGCCTATTCAGATGGGTCTTGTACGGATATCAATAGCGCACGTGCCCCTGACAGAATTTTGGGTGAAGTGAGAGGAAGTGACTCCAGGTTAATACTGGTTTATATTTCGCTTTTGACTGTTGATAACTACTTGTCATATTGCTTATGAAAGAGTTTGGCTTCTGTATAGGTGTATGGCCTCGTCTTTAGTGCGTACTGGCTTTGTTCGAGGTTCCTTGTCACAGGGGAATGGCTGTTATCAGCATAGATGTAAAGATAATTTGTTGGAGGTATGCCTTTTTACATCTTCTTCCTTGTTCTCACATCCCATTCTTTTTTTTTTGTGTGTGGTCATTTATCAGAAACAACACAAGTCATAGTGCCATTAGCTTCATTATAAATAGTTTCATTGTCATCCACAATGCCATTCTTGTAGGTTGCTGTGGAGGGAGAATGGAAACTCTGCCCTCAGGCAGGTGGACCAATTCATTTTCCCGGTTTTAATGGTAAGAACGCTCTTTTATCTTTCTGAAAGAAAAAAATAGCATATTGCTATTAAATCTTTTGAATCATTAGTGATTTATGTTTTGGTTTATAGGTGAATTAATTTGTCCAGCTTACCATGAACTCTGCGGTTCACCCGTAGGTTCTGTGATTGGCCAGTGTCCTAATTCTTGTAACTTCAATGGAGATTGTGTTGATGGGAAGTGTCGTTGTCTCCTTGGTTATCACGGTCATGACTGCAGAAACCGTAAGAGTCTTGTATCCTTTCACATCAAACTCGTCAAGTTCTCAACTTACAAGTTATGCTTCTCACCCTGCAGGTTCTTGTCCTAACAATTGCAGTAAACATGGCACATGCACAAGTCAAGGTGTATGCATATGTGAAAATGGTTTTACTGGAATTGACTGTTCCACCGGTAAATATCCATATGTGAATAATATACATTGATCAAGTATTATGTCCGATAATAAGATTGTTTTTACCTATACAGCCGTGTGCGACGAACAATGCAGCCTACATGGAGGAGTGTGTGATAATGGAGTTTGCGAGTTCCGTTGCTCTGATTACGCTGGCTACACATGTCAGAACAGCTCTAAACTACTAACAAGTTTATTAGTGTGCAAAGGAGTATTAGAGAGAGACATATCAGGGACACATTGTGCTCCAAGAGAGCTTAGCATTCTCCAGCAGCTTGAAGAAGTCGTGGTTATGCCCAACTACAATAGACTTTTTCCAGGAGGGGCTAAGAAGTTATTTAACATTTTTGGTAACAGCTATTGCGATGAAGCAGCGAAGAGACTAGCCTGTTGGGTGAGCAGCAATCTCTTGGTTTATATATAGTTTATTATATCTAAGTATCTCCATGTTTTTTTTTTTTTTTTTAATAATTATCTTTGAACCAGATATCAATCCAGAAGTGTGATATGGATGGAGACGATAGATTAAGGGTATGCCATACAGCATGTCAGTCCTACAATATGGCGTGTGGGGGTTCATTAGACTGCTCGGATCAAACTCTCTTCAGCACTGAGGAAGAAGGAGATGGTGGATGTACAGGGTCTGGCGAGATTAGATTGCCATTGTTTAGCCGTTTGTGGAGTAGATTTATAGGAAGCAACTAGGAACGATTCGTCGTGTGGTGGGGGAGAAAGAAAGATTTGTGTGTAAGTGTAGATAGTGTGGTAGAGTTATTATTCTTTTTTTTTTCTAGGGTTTATGAAGGGAAAGAACAGAGTAAAATGTCACTACCGTGTTACTTAAGTTAGGGAATGTCTTTCTAGTAATATGTATTAGAATATATATTTCGGGAAAATGGATTGTTAGGCCGAAGGCCTATCAAGAGAAAATAAAGGTGAAATATATTCTAACTAGAGCCGGACCCGCTCACCGAGCGGGTATTAATTTAAATCAACTCAAACCCCGTCTAGAAATTTATAATATGAACCTACCCGGACCTGGAAGGATCAACTCAAACATCAACTCAAACCCCGTCTAGAAATTTATAAAATCTACATGTAATTTAGTTTTAGAACAACAAAAAACAATACGATAAAACCGATTTCTATTCGGATGGATATTTGGATGAATGTGAATAAATAAAAACTATTTATTAATCGGTTGAAATATTTGTCACGAATGAAATAATTTTATTTAAACATATGAAATTATTATGATTAACACGTAAAATAAGTGATGTTAATTATTATAATAAATACAATTAATAAAGTAATTAGAAAAAGTAAAAAAAAAAGGAAACTGTAATAAAACATTTTAAAATTTGGATAAGACAACATTCTTAATTAGTAGCTTCATTAAAATATCAATTGCTTCATTTATTATAGTGTAATAAATCGATTAAGTTAATTTGGATAAGACAACATTCCTAATTATTAGCTTCATTAATTATTGTTGTAATAAATGACTAAATTTTAGCATTCTCAGATTTGTACTTCTGTTTTAATAATATAGATGGTCTTCTTAGCTTATATATATATATATATATATATATATATATGTGTGTGTCTTTTTATAGTTACATTGTTAGGTTGAATGCTAAATTCTTGAAACTCAATCTTTAACTTTGATTCTACAAATCACGACAGAGTATAGGTTCGATTACAGAACCGAACTAGTAAACTCAAGAGATACGGGTTTCACTCATAAGATGAAATCACCAAATCCTCTCATACGAATTTTTGTAGGAGCTGGAAAATCAAATTGAAACATAAAAGATTTTAATGAAATAGATGAAGAAAAAGACAATAAGAAAACGTTTTCGTAAACAACACGGAGTCGAAATATGATTCTCTTTTCTTAACTCTTAAATTCGCTCAGTAGTAAGATGGGAATTAAGCGAACAACGAGTTTCATGATAAACCATGTAAATCATACATACCTCACTAATGAGTCATGAACAATCAATCTATGTGAAGTATAACTATACGAAACATTCTCGAACCAACTTACATTTAGGGACTATTTTTTGTTTGAGAAAATGTTTTGAGAAAAAAACGTATCGAATGAATAAGAAGAGATGACTTATTTAGAAAGGAGAGGGAGAGCTATCATCGGTAACACGTATCAAATGTTTTGACAATGCTTCTAGCAGTGTCAGCCTCTTTAGATCCGATGATTTTGTGCTTCATCTGTTCCTCTGGCTCCTTTCTTTACTGTTGGTTTGTGGGTTTCTTGTATATTTTCTTAACCAGTGGTAAAAAAGCTCTTGTTCTCTGGTTTAGTAATTCCTTTTGTTTGGGATTGACTCACTCGATTAGAGCATATGTGCTAAGGTTTCCCTGTTTTCTCTCTTTTGCATTGTTAGTTTGGTTCTAAATTCAATAATAATGAAAAACCCTTTCTTCAAAAAAAAAAAAGTATGCATTAAGGAAAAAGCTCGAGTGATTTCTTTTATGCCCATAAAAGGACATTTGTTCAAATTGCTCTTTCTCTGTTTGAGCTTTGAGCTGAACCACGTTCCTTTTTGTGGGACTTCGGCCATTATCTCTTTATGAGCAATGAACACAAACATTTCAGACAAAAAAATTGTCTAGATTAATCATTCATACATATATCTATAAGCATACATGTAGATGTTTTACTTAAATCTATTTATACTTATATATATATATATATATATATGTATATATATATATATGTATATATATATATATGTATATATATGATAGATATCTTGAGTGACATAGATTTATTGCTAGGTTGTTAAAACATGGTTGAATGATGTTTGAGAATTGTATATGATAATTGTATTGATTAGGGTTATTACATGTGTGGATGGTGTATATGAATTAAAGGAATGCTTAAGGCTTATGTGTGCCGGTGCAACATGGTGGAGATACGTACATTTCGTGTGTTACATCGTTTCTTATTGGATCATGTGAAGACCACGTGAGGTGGCATGATTCATCGCCGGAAAAGGCATACGGAGTGCTTGTGTGAAGTTAAGAATGTGATAGCACAGAGGAGACAACGTGAAGTGGCATGGTCTTTTGAATGTGGTTAAACATATCAAGTGGAAACATGTGTGATCACTTGAAGGCGTGTAATTCACGGAGACCGTATGAAGTGGTGAATTCTCACGCGATAACATGAGAGGAGTGGAGACAATATGATGTGGAGTGGTCTCATGTTGGCATTGTCAAGGTTTATAATTCCCTCTTGTCATGTTGGCATTGTCATGTTGGCACTGAAATAAAATTTGCATTGTTTTTTTCTTGAAACACAACTTCTATTAAACATAACTTCAAGGAATACAAAGACAAGAGGGAATTAAGCATCCTCTTGGAAACAAATCATAAGCTACAAAGAGAAATGACATCAGACAAGATAAATCTTCAAATGAAGATGACAGAGAATTCAAGACAAAGATTGAATGCGTCGAGAAAGCTTTCACGACAAAGTCGGACAGCTGAGAAATAGTCACAAGTGACGTTGAGGGACAACCCTCACCAACGAGAAAAACCAACATAATCTCGATTGCACCTTCTGGTCTCATACAGACCACAACGCAAGGTGACAAACCGGTGAGTAAATTGAAACAAAAGCCCGAGAGGACATCTCTATTCATAGGAGGAAGGTATGGTGGTGAAGTACTCTCCTCATCAGAGGAGGATGATGAAAACCATCTCATAATCGTTGAAACCACTGAAAAATGCTTCTTAAAGAAGTGATATTGCAATAATTTCATAATAAAGATTCCAATGAACCCATAGGAAATCTTTAAATTATCCAAAGAAATCAGACCCATAACTAAATATCTCACACTTTGGTTTGATAGTCTGAGCTTTAGAATCTTGATAATTGGGTTAGAAGCTTCAGCAAAAGAGTTGGGCCAGGCCCACGTAGATATTTCTCTCGTTCCAGAAGAAAAAGGACATGCTGGGTTGGAGGTGGCACAGATGATGTTGATTGATAGATGAATGGTACTCGCCGGCGGAAAGACGGGTTCACCGGAGTAATCCGGGTTACCATCGAAGCTTAGAGGTGAAGAAAGTGAAGAGCTTCCGATTAGATTCAGATTTAGGTTTGAGGTTTTTTGGAATCTGGCGTTGTATAAGTGAAGAGGAGCAACACACGACTGATTTGTTGTCTCACTTCCGAAGGTGAAAAGTGAAAGCTTGAACACTGAGATTTGAACTCCATGAGCAGTTGAATAGCATGAACAAAATTGACGGTATGGTTTGTCCGTCGACAGCCAAAGAGAGGTTCGACGGGAAACATTCCCGTGAACCAAAGTACAACGATGGCGGGAGAACCCTCTCGACTCATCGTTGGGGAGAAGACCCACCAAGGAGGAAGAGCCGTAAGGAGGACTGCAGCTCTTGTCTCCGTCGGAGACCCCTTTCTCCGATTAACAAAAGGCTACGACTCCGTAGCACACGAGAACTGAAGCAAGAAACGAGCTGAGAGATGAAAGCAGAGGACGACATTGCCGGGAGTTGCCAGCGCCGGCGAGAAAACGCGTCGTCGGCGTTGGAGAGCAGTGAAATACAAAGTACCTCGAGCCCTGTGCCTGGGGGCGTTAGGGTTTAATTTTTATGCGCATCAAAATTTGCATTGTTTTAAAGTGTTTTTTGTAAGTGAAAAAAATGTAAATACATGTTGTCTCGGTTAACTAAAAAATATGTGTAAAATGGTATCAGAACCTAGGTTAAGGTCCCCGGTCGTAATCCGGAAGACTATAGAGAGGAAAATGTCTTTTGTCCGGTTTCTATCGGAATAAAGCTTGTCCAAAAACTCTCACCGTTCAGACTATTCTTTTACAACCTACTCATGCGCATATATTTGCTGGCGTGTTATCAAATGGTATCGTGCATGTGTCCCAACTATTCTTCAGCGGTAGAGCTCTGATAACTCTCAAAATCACATGTGTGAAATTGAGTCTCCGCAATTTTTGCATAAACAAATCCTATAGTTATTTGTTTGTTTTTAAAAAAATTTGGACGATGGAGGAAAAACATGAAAGTTTCAATATACAAACAAAACAGAGGAAGAAAAAGTTGAAGCGTTCACTAGTTTTGACACGTTTTTTATACTAAAGTCCGTGTTACCGTCCGGCTTAGAATTGTGCCATTAAGACACGCATACCATAGCGACGGTCCAGAAAGAAAAAAAAGAGTTGAACCTTCCCTAGTTCGCAACAAAACAAGAAACCTAGAAATATCCCACGAATCTTCTCTTTTCCTTTGCAGCGACACCAAGGCATCGTTTTACACTTTATTACAGAAAAATGTGACACAGTATATATGTTGGGAAAATTACCCAATATTCTTCGTGAGATGAAGATGGGATTTAGACAACTAAGAGTTTAAGGAGGAGACTCTTAATATTTAGGAAAGGGATTTACTACAAAGATGAAATTTTAGAAAACTCTCTCTTACAAGTGTTTTCTCTCTTGTTGTTCTTTCTTTGCTTTTCTTGATTTTTCTTCTTCTTGGGCTAAGGTTAATTGGGCTTAAGGAGGAAAACCCAACAAATCTCCCCCTTTCCGACTTAGCCCGAAACCGTTGTCATGCCGGTGCCTTTGCAGCAATCTTCAAACTTCTTGATCGGTAGTACTTTGGTCATAAAGTCTGACCAGTTTTCATCTGTGTGTACTTTGTTGAGATGTATGAACTTCCCTTCAAGAACTTCTCGTATCCAATGATGCCGAATATCAATGTGCTTTGAGCGAGAATGAAATGTTGGATTCTTTGCTAAGTGAATAGCACTTTGGTTGTCACACATCAAGTTGTACTTGTCTTGCTTTACTCCCAACTCAAGTAAGAGGTTCTTCATCCATAACATCTCCTTGCATGCTTCCGTTGCTGCGATATACTCTGCTTCCGTGGTGGATAAGGCAACACACTTTTGTAGCTTCGATTGCCATGAAACAGCTCCCCCTGCAAAGGTAACCACAAATCCTGAAGTTGATTTTCTCGAGTCTTTATCACCAGCCCAATCTGCATCGGTGTAACCGTTCAGCTCAAGTTTTCCATTGCCAAAGCATAGACACCTCTTCGTTGTGCCTCGTAGATAGCGTAGGATCCACTTAACTGCTTTCCAATGCTCCTTTCCTGGATTTGCTAGAAAGCGACTCACAACTCCTACAGCATATGCAATGTCGGGTCTGGTGCACACCATGGCATACATGAGACTGCCCACTGCTGATGCATATGGGGTAGTCTTCATTTCTTCTTTCTCCTTCTCACTTGTTGGACTTTGTTCTGAATTTAGCTTGAAATGTCCAGCAAGTGGAGTATTTACCGGCTTTGCTTTGTGCATGTTGAATCTCTCCAACACCCTTTCAACATATCGTTCTTGGGACAACCATAAAAGTTTCTTTGGCCTGTCCCGAGTTATCTTCATTCCAAGAATCTGTTTAGCTTGCCCCAAATCTTTCATAGCAAAAGATTTTCCTAAGTCTTCCTTCAATGCGGCTATCTTGTTGCGGTCTTGGACCACAATCAGCATATCATCAACATAGAGTAATAATATGAGAAAGTCGCCGCTTGCGTACCTCTTTATGAAAGTGCAATGATCATTCTTGGTTTTCTTGAAGTTATGATCCACCATGAAAGAGTCAAACTTCTTGTACCATTGTCTTGGGGCTTGCTTGAGACCATAAAGGCTCTTCTTTAATCGGCATACCAAGTCTTCTTTTCCTGGGACCTTGAATTCTTCGGGTTGCTCCATATAGATTTCCTCATCGAGGTCACCATGTAGAAAGGTTGTCTTAACATCGAGTTGTTCAATCTCTAAGTCTAGGACAGCAGCTAGACCAAGAACCACTCGGATAGAGGACATTTTCACCACTGGAGAGAATATTTCTTCAAAATCTATGCATTTCTTCTGGTTGAATCCTTTCACAACCAATCGGGCTTTGTATCTTGGATTTGAGCTTCTCTCCTCATACTTCAACTTGTACACCCACTTGTTTTTCAAGGCTCTCTTTCCTTTTGGTAGCTTCATTAACTCATAGGTGTGATTGTCTTGCAAGGATTGCATCTCATCTTGCATAGCTTCCACCCATTTGTCTTTGTGAATGTCTCCTATGGCCTCCTCATAGCTTTGTGGCTCCCCCTCATCTGTAAGATTCACATACTCATCTCGATAGTATCTTACAGATGGTCTTGTCTCTCTTCCGGATCTTCTTGGCTCATGTTCTTCCTCTGGCTCCATTTGCTCTTCTTCTTCTTCACTTTCATCACCATTTGGATCCATGATGGGACCCCCTTCGTCATCTCCTCCAATCACTTGTTCATGATCTTGGGGCTTATGAGAATCTTCACTCCTTACAACCCTTAGCTTTGGTTTCTTTGATTTATTGATGTCTTCGATTGTTTGATCTTCGAAGAAAACAACATCTTTACTTCGAATAACTTTCCTGTTAATTGGATCCCAAAGCCGATAGCCAAAATCATCCTTTGGTGAACCAAGGTAGATGCACTCTTTAGTTTTAGAGTCTAACTTGGCTCGTTCATCATTAGGAATGTGGACGAATGCTCTACACCCGAACACCTTTAAATGGTTGTAGGAGACCTTCTTACCCGACCAAACTTCCTCCGGAATATCGCCTTCCAAAGGAACTGATGGTGTAAGATTTATAATATCCACTGCAGTCTTTAAAGCTTCTCCCCAAAATGGCTTGGGTAGTTTAGCGTGAGAGAGCATGCACCGAACTCTTTCTGTAATCGTCCGATTCATTCTTTCAGCAAGCCCGTTCAATTGTGGCGTATTTGGTGGTGTCTTCTCCATTCTGATTCCATGAGCTTTGCAAAATGCTTCAAAAGGACCTCGGTACTCTCCACCATTGTCTGATCGAACACACTTGAGTTTTTGACCCGTACTTCTTTCTGCTTGGGCTACAAACTCCTTGAAAGCATCTAGAACTTGATCTTTTGTCTTCAAAAGGTATACCCATACCTTCCTTGAATGGTCATCAATAAAGGTGACGAAATATGATGCACCTCCATTTGATTTCTCAGACATGGAGCATACATCAGTATGCACTAGATCAAGAATATGCTTCCTTCTTGTGGGTGTAGAAGATCTTCGGAAAGCGACTCTATGTTGTTTTCCGGCTAAGCAATGATGACATGGTGTGAGATACGTACCTCTCATATCAGGAATAAGTTTCTTGCGAGAAAGTATTTTAAGACCTTTCTCACTCATATGCCCAAGTCTCCGGTGCCATGTATCCATGTCGTCGCTTGCAACATTAACTTCCTCCTTGCAAAGCTTGGCTTGTGTTACGTATAATGAGCCTTCTTTTCTTCCTCGAGCCATGATCAAACTCTCTTTGGTTAGCTTCCACTTGCCACTGCCAAAATGACTATCAAAACCGGCATCATCAAGCTTCCCTGTTGATATGAGATTGAGTCTCATATCGGGAATATGCCTCACATCCTTAAGAATTATCTTACATCCAGTGTTTGATGTAAGAATAACATCCCCCTTTCCAACGATCTTGCTTCTTCCTTGGTTTCCCATTTGAACTTCACCAAAGTCACCACTTTGGTAGGTTGTGAAGAAGCTTCCATGAGGGGTGACGTGAAAAGAAGCACCAGAATCAACGATCCATGAGCTATCATCAGAGCTAAGATTACATTCTCCAACGAGATATAGGTCTTTGCTCTGGTCTTCAACAATGGTGGTAGTCTTGTCTTCATGCTTCTTCGGAGGATTGAACCGGTCTGGTTTAATATTACCTGCTTGTTGATCTTTCTTGAAAAACCGACACTCCGTCTTCATGTGGTTCGGCTTGCCACAATAGTAGCATGTTACTCTTGGTCGTGACTTGGATCTTCTTCGAGATTGGTCTCGTCCTCTGCTTTTGTTGTGAACACGAGTCTCCTCTCTACCTCTTCTATCAACGATGTTGGCTTCTGAATAAGAACTCGAGTCTCGTTCCTTCCTCCGGACTTCTTCATTTAGAAGGCTATCACTGACGGTGTCCATGGTAAGCTTTCCCTCCGGTGCTGAATTGCTTAGAGTGACAACTAGTGTGTCCCAACTCTCCGGTAGTGAACTAAGGAGTAAAAGGGCTTGCATTTCATCTTCAACCTTCATATCAACTTTGTTAAGCTGATTTACGAGTCCCTTGAAATTATTCAAGTGCTCCATCATGTTTTGGCCATCCTTGTACTCCAACTTTACTAACCGTCGGACAAGAAGAGCTTTGTTTCGAGGCGTTTTCTTTTGAATCATAGACTCAAGCTTTGTCCATAATTCATAAGCATTTGTATAGGTAGAGACATGTTCAAAGAGAGATCGGTCAATGTACTTACGGATTACAGCAACCGCCTTTCGGTTTAGTACTTCCCACGTTTTGTCATCCTTTCCTTCCGGCTTCTCCTTCATGATGATGGGTTCGTGTAAATCCTTACAATAAAGGTGGTCTTCCATCATCGGTTTTCAATAAGAGTAGTTGTCTGTCGTGAGTTTGAACATATCACCTTCAACGGTAACGGTAGTCTCCATCTTGAATCACACGGGATCTTGAGGATATGTTTGAGCCTGGCTCTGATACCACTTGTTGGGAAAATTACCCAATATTCTTCGTGAGATGAAGATGGGATTTAGACAACTAAGAGTTTAAGGAGGAGACTCTTAATATTTAGGAAAGGGATTTACTACAAAGATGAAATTTTAGAAAACTCTCTCTTACAAGTGTTTTCTCTCTTGTTGTTCTTTTTTTGCTTTTCTTGATTTTTCTTCTTCTTGGGCTAAGGTTAATTGGGCTTAAGGAGGAAAACCCAACAATATATATGTGGTCTACGAAAGCTTCGAAATTAAAGCAAATATAGAGCAATGACGACCACTAGATTACTCTTGCGTCGTAATTCTAGAGCGTCCGATCTCTTTCTTCCATCATCTTCTTCGCAGATGTATGATCTGTCACGCACAAGATTCTTGAAATGCTCGTTGGGGTTAGGATCGGATGGTCCGAATCAGAAACCGTCCTTTAAAGATAAAGAGAGAAAATCGTCGGTTGAGGTGAAAGCTTATGTTCCTACTTCAGAGATCGTGATCACAAGTAAGACTGAAGTAAGAGGAGGATTGATGGATTCGGTGTCTCATGTTTCACAAGTAACTGATATTTTTATCACGGACTTAAGGCAAGCCATCAAAAGACGGGCATGGAAACTGCAGTTGCAGAGGAATATAGAAAGGGTATATCTCCTTTGTCCCTCCATAAATTCTGTTTATGTATCCTACTTATTTGGTCTGTCGGGCTTAAACCTTCATGTTCTTGCATGGATCATTTTCTTGAATGTTTCCTCGTTACATATAGACAAACATTTTGTGGAACCATGTTAAATACGCTACTTAGAGCATCTTTAACCTAACCCTGAAACCTCTAACGGAGTTCCTATTTTTTTTTTCTTTTTTTTGTTGGATTTAAAAAAAAAAAAAATGAACCAATCGCGGATCGCCACATATCAGTGGAGCCCGCAAACAGTACAAGAAACCAAGTAAATTGATCTCTTATTTGGAATCTTTAAGAGATGGTTCTTAAAAAAATTGTAAACCCTTTCCTTTAAAAACCCCTCTAAAGTATCCCATTAAAGATGCTCTTACAAGTTGAAATCAATTGATGTTACAAAAAAAAGTTTAAACCAATTGAATATAGGGGTAAATTTTTGTTTAATTGAATGCAGGTGATACTTGACTGCAGATTCTACACCCTATTTGCCATTGCTGGAACTTTATTAGGTTCTGTACTCTGTTTCTTTGAGGTAGTTTTCTTCTTCTGCTTTAATTAGATCAAAATTTAATTTTAAACTAATGTTGTATAATAAAGCATTCATGATTTAATCAAAATTTATTTCCAGTGAAAACTATTTTGTTGAACTACACTGTAGCTATGCATATGATGACATGATCCAATATTTCACCGGGGGAATGTTCAGCTAAATTTGCTTGCTATTGTAAAAAACATGTAAAATGAAAATAAAAATTTCTTTTTTTTTGACTAAAGGCTTGAAAATAAAAATTTGGAAACCGAATTCTTTTCAATTTTTAATATTTCTCACATATATTTAACTATTCAAATCCACACAACGGTCTAAAAATATTTTGTTCCAATTACTTTCTATTTATAAAAAAAATATGTGGAATTCAATAACATCACAAAATGAATAGAATAAATTTTGTCGGTTTGACCAAAAGGGATTAATTTCCGTCCAATTTATATTTTATTTTAAAAATATATATTTTTGTTCAAAAAAATGCCGTCCAATTTATTAGAAAGGGCATTTTTTATTATTTCATTTTTTCCATTATCTTCGGTCGAAAATGAAACGATTTTTTTAAAAAATAGTTTGAATAAAAAATATTACGTAATCATTCGATAACACAAACCAGTTGAAATGTAATGTTAATTGCGATTTACAGGGCTGCTCTCGTGTCTTAGAATGCTACTCACATTATCTTAAAGGATTGTCGCATGGAGTAAAGAGTAACACAATTCATATTTTAATCGAAGCCATAGGTATTGCTCTAATCCTGACTCATTAAGTGGTGTGCATGACTTTCTAGATCAGTGAAACCACCTTAACCATCTTTGTTATGATCTCTAAAACTGCAGATATGTTCTTGTTCGGCACATCCATGCTAGTTCTAGGAAAAGCTATTTATAACATGTTTGTGAGCTGCAAAACAGACCAAAGCAATCAATCGATTGGTGAAGTAAAGGCGAGAATAGGGTATGCAGTGGTAATGATACTTCACGTTGGGATGATGGAGAAGTTCAAGACGACGCCATTGGTGACTTGTATGGACCTTGGCTGTTTTGCTGCATCACTCTTCATTTTATCGGCTTCTATGTTCCTTCTATCTAGATTGTCTTCTTCACTGCGAAGTACTAAAACCAGCGAAAGAGTTTAATTGATAGATCAAAACAGGATTGTGTCCATACAAAAGAAAACCAGGCTTGTAGTATAGAACTATTATTTTAGTACACAAAAATTTGTTATAGACTTATAATTTATACTGATATTTCTTTTTCATTATTTCTTTTTTTCATATGTATAAAATTTTCAGATGGTTCAGAAAAAATATTCTTCCAGAATATGACCACCATATCATGTTAAAACTATGGTATACACGCCATGACCGCTACTAAGAAGTTGCCAAAGACTGTTGCATCAAGTTCAAGAGGTTATTACATATGAGTTTATGACAATATGGAGTGGCAAACACTTTGTTCTTCTTATGTGTTACATATTTTTGAGATTGGAAATTTCTAATTTCATAAGAGGAGTTTATTGGGATGTTTTAAAGCTTTTATATGTTTCTGATAGATAAGTAACACACATTCGAACTAATCATAGCATGTATGTACACACAAAGAGGATTGTTTCGGACTTCAGATTAAGCGGCATGTCACCTACCTAAATATCAATAAAGTCTGCACGAATGCCTAAATATCAACTTGTTGTGTATATCAGAAACTCAGCTAACCTTTGTTTCTAGAACGCATATCACATATAACATTATAATTGTTCAAGAGATCTTTTATGCGCTTAGAATAAGACATGGAAAAAGGAATAAGAGCATGGCAATCAAAGCGAACATGACTACATTGTAAGACAGGATGTAATGAGAATTCATTAGAGTTGTAATGAAAATGATGGATTTCTTGGAAACTTGAATTGATTTCATTACATATTGTCCCTGAGAGGAGATTACTTCAAGAAGATCATTTGTTTCATTTCATATTTATTCAATACATAAAAGAGTTCATTAGGCTTCTTAATCATGCGAAGAATCAAGGAAAGATAACGGGATGCGTGTGTCACCCGCTACCCCTCCGATATCTCACTTTTTCTTCGTTGATGATAACTTTCTTCTGTAATGCAGAGCCCCGTAGATGTGAAAAGGTTATGATATTAGTAAGAAAATAGGAGAAAGTTTCAAAGCAATTTATCTACTTTAATAAGTCATCTTTAAACTAGGATGCATGAGAATGTAAAGCAAACAATCAAAGATACACCAGACATCCATAATGAAGGTGGAATGAGTTCATATTTGAGAAAATCTGAAGATATTAGTGGGTCAAAATGAAAGTTGTATACCTTCTTAAAGGACATGTTGCAAAACAGAGTGAATGGGTAGTCGGCACGATGGTTATCAAAAAGAGAGAAGGAGGTTCTCATCAAACTTATTGTGTTAGCACTTACAGTCTACACTATGTTCATTTTATTGCTTCTTGTAAGTGTCATTGTCCACTCCTGGTGATGTTCTAACCCACAAAAAGGTCTTCATTGGGCGAAATAGGAGAAAAGGTTTTCTTACCAAAAGATGAATGTGGTATTGGCTTCCGTATGATCCATGAATTTAATATGTGACTCATACTATTTTTGAATGCCCCCACCTTTACAAACATGAACTCTATCAGCCACACCTTCCAATCTGAACATATTTCCTATCTCAAATATCTACACCAATATGAACTACTTTTTTAGTGGAGAACAATATTGAATATCCGGAACTGGATAGAGACATTCTCCATTGACAATTTGATATCTTTGCAAAGCTCAGAACAATAAATTGTTTAAAGGAATAGATAGAGAGATCCACTAGAACTAATTAGTCATGCATAAGAATGCCAGACTTGGTTCTCAGCAAATACATCAACTACTATAGAGGCACAATCACCAAATATTATTGATTCACAAACTGTAGGTTATCCGACATATGTTTAATGGATGACTCTTAGATTAGAAATTCCATGCATTGCCAAACTTCTTTACATAACTAATGGAGATAGTAGCATTACAAAGAATACTTGAAATCTTCAAGATATTTTACATACTTTGGATGCTTCTTTAACTAAAATTGCAAGATCCTTTCATAGAAAACTATTTGTTGTATTACTATATGAGTTTCTAGAGCACAATTTGTTTGAGTAATATAAGAACAACTTCAATGGGAAGTTTTCATAGAGTTTCTAAAAATACATATATGTGTGTATATATATAAATATTAATACTACAGCGTTTTATCCCCGCCACGCGGATACTCCCCTCCCCCTTCGACTCCTGACTAGGCCTGGGCAATCGGGTGACCATTCGGGTTCGGGTCGGTTCTAATCGGGTTTCGGTTTTTCGGGTTTACAAAAATCAGCCCCATTCGGTTATTATAAAAAGTCGGGTCGGTTTCGGTTCGGGTTTTCACGGGTTCGGGTCGGGTTTGATAGCACATCTAAAACCCGGTTGAACCCATATAATTTTCGGGTTCGGTTCTTAACCGGGTTTTGGGTACCCGTACTACTCATATTACCCAAAAGTTCTCATTTCACCCAAAAGTTCAATTTTGTTTCATGGAACACTAACAATTATATACGCCTGCAATTTTGTTTCACGGAACACTTAGAACTTTTATTAAATTGTGATAAGAGGCTTGAGTGAGTGAGGCTTGTAAAGAACCACGAGTGATATGGTTGTGTAAAGATATTGATATCACTGAAGAACACAACCATATCCAAACATTGACATAGAAATGAGAAGTACCAAAGCTAGTTTGCAATAGTGAAAAGAAAAACTCCAAGAATTTTTATTAAACTTCAATGTAAATCAAACTTGTTCATAACAATACGTAAAAGCAACTGTCAAAGCCGAAAAAGAAAAAAAAATAAAACCAACACCAAAATAAAAAGGACTTCAGACTTCAAAGAGCAATCTTCAGTCTTCAATTCTCACACTCCCAAACTCTGAAATGACAAAACAATAAGTAAGTACAGAAACATACAAATAAAATGTTAAAAGAGACAAGTGAAATAAAAACATACCTTTCTCAAGCTTGTCTAGCATTTCAACTTCAGCTAGAATATGCTCATTTGTTTGGACGTTTTCACAGAACTTAATATCAGCCTTTAGCCACTGCTCACTACACATCAGAACTTCTATCATGTAGTGGGTTAGACAACTCCTATAAGGTTCTAAAATTCTACCACTTGTGCTAAAAGCACTCTCAGAAGCCACTGATGAAACCTGCATCGCAAGCAGATCCCTAGCCATCTCTGCCAAAACTGGAAATTTAATTTTGTGCACCTTCCACCAACCTAGTATGTCGAACTCAAATCCCATCATAAGCTTCTGATTCTCAACAGGCTCCTTCAAATAAATTTCCAGCTCATCCCTTGCCTCATTTCCTGATTCAGCAACTAGTTCCTTGTACTCAGAATCCATCCTTTCATAACCAAAATCTTCAACAACCAACTTCAACCTATCCATCTGCTCTTGAGTCTCCTGAAGACTTACAACTGGTGTTTGCTTCGTCTGAGAGGATTGAGTACTAGCACCTTTAAACCGGCTAGCATACTCCTGGAACATGCTTGTAAGGAGATCAAACACAGATGCACTCATTTCTTTGGACTCGATACTATCCTTCCCATACAGTTTCTCAAAGCAAAAGTTCGAGTAAACCATCTTCTTCCTCGGATCAATGATTGATGCAATGATCAACATCCTATTCACATTCTTAATGCCATCCCAATACTTCAAAAACTTCTGCAGCATATCTTCAGCCTTCAACTTCAAATCCGGGTCTAAGTTGTTGGACAATGCAGTGAGATTCCTCTCAATTGTCACTATCTCACCATAGCATTTGTAAGAATTGACCTTTGAGGAAGCAGAGACAACCAATGTGCTATTTTAGAATATGATCAGAAATCTCTTTAACTTCTCCACGGCATTCCAATCAACAATAGTAGGCGGTCCTTGCCTCTTAGTCCCATTTTCTACTTCTAAGAAGTAATCATTGTACAACCTATCCTCTGCTTCCATCCTATCAAAAGCCACTTTAAACTGCAAAGCTCTAGACAACATGAGAAAGGTTGAGTTCCATCTAGTCTTAACATCTAAAGGGAGACTTCCTCGCGTCATCTTTCCATTAGTAACCTTCTGCTCAAATGCATTCAACCTATTGCTAGAAGAACGGACATACTGGACTGCATTCCGAATGGCCATAACATTTTCACCTAAATCACCTAGACCCTCCTTAGCTATCAAGTTGATAATGTGAGCACAACACCTCATATGCAGATAATTTCCATCTAAAACCAAAGAATCTGGTGAGACCTGACTAAACGCCCTATGGAATCTCCTAATAGCTGAGGTATTAGCAGTTGCATTGTCTACCGTAATACAAAACAATTTCTCAATTCCCCAATCAGCTAAGCACTCTAAAAGAACATTAGCAATTGTCTGACCTTTATGATCCATGACCAATCTGAAACCGAGAATGAGTTTCTTCAGGTGCCATGCTGGGTCAACAAAATGTGCAGTTACAACCATGTAACTTGCACCTGCCAACAAAAAACAAAAACAATCCACTTAGAATGGAAATAAAATATTGCCGTGTTCAGTTTTATTTTACAGAAACAAAAAAGTTTACCTGTCACCTGAGAAACCCAAATGTCAGTAGTGAGGGAAACTCTCTGCTGGTTAGTGTACAACCATTTCTTCAATGTCTCTTTCTTCTTAACAAACATCTCCACAATGTCTCTAGTAGCAGTTCTTCTTGAGTGAGGCTTGTAAAGATTAACCTTCATGTAAATATTAAAAATATCATTAGTTTTCAGAAATATTCAAATACTCAAATATACAATGGTTTACCTTACTACAGAAGTGTTTCCATCCTGTGCTTTCTATGAAAGAAAGAGGCAACTCAGCTAATACCAATAACTCATTAGAGGCTTCTCTAAAAACTGGCTCAGGTACTTTTGATGCCTTTAAAGTGCCTTCTTCACCGATTTGAGTTTGATTCTTCCCATTGCTGATTAAGTATGATTGGTACTCTTTGCAGATGATCAAGTGCTTTTGGAGATTGGAAGTTCCTGATTTTGTTGCACATGAGAAAACCTTTTGGCAGTAGTGACAAATGCACCTATCACGACGCTGCTTGGTCCTGGTGTAATGATTCCAGACATCTGACCTTGGTACAACAAATTTTTTCACCTTTTTTGCCTCAGGATTTTCTTCAGAAGGTGTATCAGTATCTGCTTCCTTCCTCTTTCCACACCTATTTGTTGTTTCATAGTTCTCGTATTCAACTTCATCTTGCTTGCTAACTCCATTGTTTCTTGTGTTCTTAGATGATGATGAATCCATCTGCAAAGAAGTGACAAACAATAGTCAGATTAAACAAAACAAAACATACAAAAGATAAAGATTAAACACGTTTAGAACATGAACAAAACAGAACATCAACAACATCACATATACATGAACAAAATAATCATCTTTAAGCAATAGTTACATAAATAAAAGTGAGACGGGTTAAGTGAGACGGTGTACATGATGAACCCATTATAAAACAACTTTAGTTCACGTAGACATTGCAAACGATATACAAAAATATGTAAAACAAGAACACGAGTTTGTTTTCATCAAATGACACGACAAAAAACTTTAGTTCACGTAGACATTTTTTACGTTTGTCATACAACATTAAAATATTAGAATAACTTAAGTACGACTCGCCAGAAACACTAGATTTATTATTTGAATAACTTATCTAATTAGTAAATAATATTATATGATATCTTCAACCAAATAAAGGAGATGATGCAGTGTTCTTTATCAGTTAACTGGACGAGTTTGTGAACTAAGAACATCGTCCAACAAACCCAGAAACAAATCCCGACAAACCCCGGCAAACCCCGACAAACCCCAGCAAACCCCGACAAACCCGAAAAGCCCAAAAAAACCATACAAACACATGAACATCGTCAAACCCCGACAAACCCGAAAAACCCAGAAACCCCGAACATCTAGCCATTACTCCACTAAAGAGAAGAGGAGGAAGAGTATCTCACTTCTATTTGATTTCGTCGAAGGAGGAGGAGAGGAACTTTGATGTCTTGTACTTCGGTGAAGAACACAACTTATATACGAACAAAGATTCTAGGGTTTCTAAATCATAGAACCGAATGGAATAAAAATCGGAGAGGATATGCTTAGGAAAGAGGTTCATGATTTAGGGAAAGCTCGATCTTTAGGAAGTTAGAGTGAGATTCTCTGAAATATTTACAAGATCACTGAAAATCGAAAAGGGGAAACAAGGGAAGGTTAGGTCACGCGATGTTCGGGTATCCAAACATCCGATCGGTTTGGTGATTTTTACCCGACCCGACCCATAACCCATTATACCGAAATTTTGTGACCATTCGGGCATTTCTCAAGATCCGAACCCGACCCGAACCGGTGTTTATCGGACCGGGGTCGGTTCGGTTGATCGGGTCCGGTTTTAATGCCCTGGCCTACTCCTGACAGCGAGGTCTCTGAAAGTTTGGGAGAAAAAAAGAGAGATAGTAGCAATCAATTAGGGTTTATCCCAAACGCTAAATCAGAGGTTCGTGCAGTCCTGAGAGATGCAACGGTGACTTCGTCTCTAACTGCTAGACTTTCTTTTACACAGCGCTGATCTGATTTCGTGACTCAAATCTTAGTAACTGCTAAGTTTCAAGGCTCCTCCTGTGTATGTGTTTGCTTCTCGGATCTGAGTTTGTATGCTAATATCTTTGATTGACACTCTCGTAATACATTCTATACTTTGCAGTTAACAATTTGACCAGAAATGTCTCAAATCAATCTACCATTTGAAGTTGGTCACACCATCGAAGCAAGATCTTTCGAATTAGGTTTCCGTGGAGCATGGTTTCGATGCAAGGTTACTCCTCCTTCTCAGTTTCTTTCTATGTATCGATGTTAAAAGACTCATTATTATGTTCTCATCTTTATCAGATTACAAAGATATTCAATAAAGGGAGATCTTTATTCTACGATTTGGAGTATCTTGATTTCACAGAAGAAGGTTTGGTTTCAATCCTTTGGTAGGATGTTCAAGTGTTTTAGATGGGTTAAAAAAACATTTTGATACGCCTCAGGAATACACACAACAAAAGTATATCAAAAACGCCAAGGTGAGAACGAGAAACACCTCATGGTTCGACCAATAAGTCCACGTCATTGTCATGAAAGTGAAGTTCTTAGCGAGGAGGGTTGTGGTGGAGGAGAAGAAGAAGCTCTTGTTGTTGTTCATGGTCTTTGGAAGGTGGGAGACTTGGTGGATTGGTGGAAAGACGATTGCTTTTGGTCTGGGATGGTTCAAGAAGTGGGTGAAGATGAAACAGTGAAGGTTTGTATGTGAAGTTTTGAACTTGTTGCAATTGAATTGTTGAGCTTAGGTTTTTTGCAACTTTTTTTGTAGATTGAATTGTTGCCTAAACCGTATGGAGAAGGAGGTAGCTACGATGCTATGTTTAAGGATTTGCGTCCTTCTTTGGAATGGTCACTTGAAGATGGATGGATTGTGCCTTTCTCTAAGGTTACTAAAATACCCCTTATGGAGTGTGTAAACTATGTTGTTTTAACATCAATCTTTCTTATAGGATGGGGAAAAGAGACAGTGTGCTAAGCTGGTGAAACTTCCGAACGAATGTTTTCCTTGTGTTACATCAGACCAAGTGAAAGGAGATGACAAAACTAGAGAAGAGGAAAAGATGAGACCTACCAAGAAGTTAGTAGGAGATGAAGGTCTTGTGTTGAATATCATGGAATCAGAGTCTATAGAAGCTGCTGTGATGGACTTGGAAGAGCAAGTTGTTCGAATAGAGTGGATTAAAGGAATGTTATCGCTAAATGTTCCTACTTCAGAAAGTTCAACCTGGATATATGAGGATTAATGGATTATCCTTCACCTTCCTAAAAGAAATGTGGCAGGTTGTAATCATCTCTCTTTCATCTTTTCTTTGAACCCTAAGCTAAACGTCTTTCGGGTTGCTACTAATGGAAAGTATTGAATAGAAAGTGTGAAGGAAAGAACAGGATCCTTTGCCTTTTAGCCTTCTCAAGTTGTTGTTTTAATTTGTTCAGGCTTTGCAATAGTTTTCTTCTGGATCACAATTTTTTCTTACAGGTAAGATAGATTTTTACTTTAGCCATGATCTCACCATTTCTAATGGATTCTAAGAAACGTTTTTGCAGTCCTTAGGTGGAAGAGTAGAGTAAAAGATGTGAATGAGGGTAAAGACCTAAGCTGGATCATATTTGACACGTTTTGTGAAACTGAAAACAGAACATGACTCTGTTTCTTAGATGTCTTTCTTTTGAGTATTTTTGGTTTCCTCTGTTTTTTTTTTTGTTTGTTGATACTTTGCAGCAATTTCCTCTGTATTTAACCTCGAACCTACTTTTGGTAGTCTGGGAATTGATCAAACGAAAATCTCTTACTTGTATCCTCTGCACACGAGTCTTTAATGTGCTTGAAACCACTCATTTTAGCTTTTAAATGCTTGTTAGTTTCACGGTCAAATGTCTAAGGCTTCCCTTATTCAAATACAATAGTGAGACTTTAGTTGCTCTTCAGACTTCGAAAGTCTATGACTCCAAAAAGCCAACGTCGTAGACTCGTATACACCAAAGCTAAGCGAAGTAAAGATATGGGCATGTAGATAGAAGCAGGTGGAGAAATAAAATCTTTGCGTATTAGAATGAAACTTGGTCAATGGTAAAGAATCATGTAATCATTGTTTGGAGAACTATTTTATATATTAATAAACAGGAATTAGACTCTTAGCATGCCATTCACAAAAATCTATATTATTATTTAAGAAATGATTTTTGCATTCAACCTCTGACATTAAAAGTTAAATTGGCTAATATTTTTGTTACCTTTGATGAATTTTATATATAGTTGATTATATATTTAAAAAATGATACAATAATAATAGATAATTTATTATAGATTAATATGATAAAAAATTTCAAATAAAATAATTCTTGTATATATTGTTTTATTTTTGGAAATATTTTTTTATATTATCAAAGTTTAAAAATTTAATATATAGAACATTTAAAGTTAAATATTAATCAAACAAAAATTTGAACATATATATTCTCTAAAATATTTTTAATATGTGAGTGCTTTTAAAGTTTCAATACAAAAATAAACATATATATTTTGATAAAAATTTGTCATATACAAATAATTTAATATTTGATTTAAGCATTTGAAGAACATAAATGATAATTTGTCATGCTGATTTTTGAATTAGTAAAACATAAAATAATATATATTTAAGAAGATTATGCTCGCATGTGCACACAAAACACATAGTTATCAAATATATTCGGAGTCTGGTTGTCTTAAACATAAATATTTAAGGAAAATCTTTTAAATAGTATGTTTTGTTGGTTTTTGTTCTTTAAATTGCTTTTAAAAGTTAATGTGATCAAATTACTTTTCACTTAATATGACAATTATATTTTTATTTATAAATTTATTTAATTATTACTTAAGTATAAAAATAAATAAATATTAAAGAAACTGAATATAATAAAATCGAAAATACATTTTTCAAAGACTTTGAAATGTTTTTTTCACAAGATTTTTTTCAAAAGAAAAATTCAAAGAAAAAAATCAATTTTGAAAAAAAAAATCGTTAGTTAAGGACGACCTTCAATATGTAGGATATCTTCCTTTTTAAAAAGAAAATTCTGAATTCAGGAATACTTTCACAAACATGTAATTATTCTTTTTGAATATAACTTGTGTATATATTCAGGAAATTCTTCCTAAATGTGTATGATATCTTCTTATATTTAACACGCACACACACACATATATATATATATATATGTATGTATTTATAGGAAAGTTCGTTCGTCACTCTTGGAAGTGATTCATCAAAGTTTAAAGAAAGTTATTTGCGTTGCAGGTTGTGGCATGCTAGATTATGGGCGATGATGGCTTTATTAAGTTATTGTGTTTATGTGAAAAACGTAGATCTGAATATAGAGGTGAATTGACATGATAAGTGTAAAACGTTATTGAAACAGATTAGAACGAGATTGATTAGGGAAAGTATAGGATTAATCAAAAGAAATTAATTAAGAAAACTATGCTTTGGTTTCATGTCGTAAAAGATGTTATGATCATTTTTTGGCTTCAAATGGTATGTTTGGCTTCAGTCAAATGTTGGCTTCGCGCCTGTAATGGACCTTTGGTTTGTGTGTACTTCAGGCCGCATGAGAGGCCTTCGGGTGGTGTAGCTTCAGGCTATTGGCTTTGGACCGTATGAGATCGATGGGTCAAAGGGTTGCATACCGAGAATTGACTTAGACCGTGGATGATAGCTATGGGTCAAGAGTTGGATTAGGCCATATACGTTGGTTTCAGATTGTCAGTGACCTTCAAGGTCATAAATGAGTAGAAAAGGCTGGTTAAGTAAGAAGAGCATCTCCAATGGTGATAACCCATTGAAGTCCTTAGAAAAAAATGTTTTTTGATTTTTTAGTTATTTTTTTTTCTTTTTCAGATAAAAAGAAAATATCAATCAATCGCGGACCGTCACGTGTCGTGGAAGCCCGCAAACAGTGCACGAGATTCACTAAGAAAAAGTCCTTATTTAGGAATTTTAAAGATTGAATCATTAGCTTTTGGTAGAGTTCACTGATTATTTAATTATTTTTTTCCTAAAAACTCTTCATTAAAAATCTCTGTTGCAGATGCTCTAAGAAATATGTAAAAATGTCTAAATAAAATAAAAATGACTATATGAACGAAAATGGCTAGCTAGTTGAAAATTGGTTAAGGGTAAGCATGAGAAGGGAATGTTAGGTTGCTAATATTAATTTTACAATTTGATATTAATTATTATAACAAGTTGTAAGTGAGCAGTTTTGAATGTTCATGCATATTTTTTGTGTTGTACGTGATGTTTAATTGTGTTGACTAGAGCACAAGGATATAAAGACCGTCGGGAACTTGTATTTTGAATTAGGGTAATGTTTAAAACTTTTAATTAAAACCTTTTATTGTAACCTGAGGGATTTTCAGTACTTAGTCTTAATTCCATTAATGAAGTTACTTGTTTACTTTTTCATCTGAAAAAATTGGCTCGATCTTCTCTTAGAATTTTCAGGATTTCTTATTGATTTTGGGTCGTGGTGTTTCAGAAGTTCCATTAATCATGGACAGTCATTGTATTACAAATGGTATCAGAGCTAAACTCATACGAATATGGAGTCATGTGTTGGTTCACACTATCTTGGATAACGATCTTGGAGCGCAACGACATGTTGCTCTCTGTTAGAGGGGGTAATTATAACATTTGAGTTTGTGGTATATGTTAATGTATATTGAAATGCTCAAAATTGATTTAGCTATATATGTCATCGAAGTGCATTTATCTTTATCGAAACACTTCCAAAAAGAATATCAGAGTTAAGTGTGATTTAGTTAGAGTAAATAAAAGATAAATGACTTATCAAAAAGTGATTCACGATATTATGTAGTGAGACAAAAACAAAGAAAAGTATCATGTGACAATTACTGGGTCAATAAACAAGATTTTTAAACCTTCGGAAACAATGTACAAGTTGTTGCACAGAAACTAATTTAATGGACATGGGAGACCCATTAACAATGGACAATCAGGGACACATTGATATTCAACACTACCAAAAAGAAGACTTAGGAATAACTTATCATATGCAATGAAGGAATTGGGATTAGTACGTCTCGTTTGCAACTACTAACTAATTGTGGTCGTCGAAAGTGATGCCCCCACCACAATTAAAGAGAAGTGAGTTCGATAAGTTAGTGCCCATACGATGACATTGTTATAAAGTTAATGGATAAAATGAAAGAAATAGAGAAAGAATTCATAAAAATGAATCTCCACAATAATTAGTGGTTGCTTTATCGAGTCCAACAGAGACATCGGCACATGCCCTTATGCCAAACCACCGTTCCTTTTCCTCTTTTCTCTTTCATTTTGCCCTCGTTATTCAAACTCCCATCACATATAAACTTTTAAATTTTTTATAAAATTACACTTTTATGAATAAAACCTAATTTTGGGCCTATCTTTGATGTAAGGCGTTGAAAGTAGTTCAACTGGCTAATTTTTGGGTAAGTAGATTAGACTTGCAAACAAATATTTGAGAAGGGAATAAGCACGGAAAGGAAATGCAAAGGGGCGAAAATATTATTTTGGACTGCTTTCTATGTATGAATTAATAAATTAAAACAATAAAATTAAAAAAAATAAAATTAAAATGACTTTAAGAAATTGTAAAATAGAATATTTGTATAAAATAATTATTTAAATTATATATTTGAGTTGTGAAGTGTAGTCTTTCGGATCGACTTTATATGATACTCAAACGTCATCGCTTACTTACTGAAACACCCCGATCGTCACAATTAATAGGCTTTAAACCCATCCTTCGGCAGCCTATACATTATTTAAGGGGTTTGAAAGACTTATTTAGTTATTTTACGATCAAAATTCACGTCTTTTAACCTTATTCAAAAGGTACATCTAAAACTCAAGCATCCTTTAACTATTTCAAGTTATACAAACTTATCTTTATAGTTTCCTCTGACAAGTGATCAAAAAATAAGTTTATTTAGATGATATAAATAATCAAATCAATTATTTTAAATCTCGACACATACACCACCATATACCCAATTGCAATGTTACAATCACCACCATTAATAGATCACAATGTTCTTTTCACATCAGAACCATCACTTCGATGTTGTGAGCCGATTCAACTCAACACTCATATAGGTTTGGTTATGATACCATTAATAATGTATTGATCGTCACCACAACTAAGCCCCACACCGCTCACTCGACCTATAGGTTCCACTGGCATGGATGCTAGTGTGTTATTTTAGGGAGATAGATTTTACTGGCTATGAAATTACCATGTGATATTTTTCTAAGTTTTAGTCTCACTCACATGATACGAGATTGACTTCCTGGTAGCTCATTTTTTCTTTAACTAATTTATTTCAAATATGCATTAACTTTTGAATTCTTTCTAAACAAATAACTGAAAGATAAATACAATTTAATAATATAGATAATTAACTCAAATTTAAATCTCTATATATTTTGGAAATTAGAATGTTACCTTTACTCTAGTGGATCTATATAAATGTTTTAGCTAAAGTTAATTAATGGTATTTCATATATTTTATGCCTAAGATTCTTTGTTAATTAATGGATTAATCATCTATGTAATGTTTTCCATAGTTTATACAAAATTAACCAGTATAAGAAAGCTTCTTTGTCATGGGGTTTTTCTCTCTCTTTATGCATATGCATATGTTTCTCATTCTTGTAAAGCCATGAAGAGATATCTAGTTAGAACACTGAATTCGATTATGGTATAATCTTGTAAGTTTTGTTTTCTTAGTGATGACCCATTCCCTTCTCTCAATTCCACTATGAAATATCATAATAAGAATTATGGTTTTCTATGATTAAATATAGATATATGGTCACATTCATTTTTTTCATTACCATCGTTTTCATGATGTTTCGCTGTGTAGACCTCCTTTGCAAAGTTCTACGCTCTTTTTGTTGAAAGTTATAAAGCTCTTTCCATTGAATGTGTACAGTATCTTATCTTGAATTTGATTTTACACATGAAAACGATCAAAAAGGAAAAAAAAAGACATATTTCTTTTAAGAAACAAGCATTATACTGTGTCTGATAGAATAGTAAGGAGACGGGTTTGGTATCAACACTTTCCAGGTTCGATTCACCTAATACGTGAAACTAAGTCACAATGCTCCTAACACTTATATGGATAAGTACCGTGTTTTCGGCTCATTGAATATTCGGGTAAACAATTTATCTATGGGTTGAACTTCCACTTAAAAATTAGTTTCAATTCATCCATAAGTCTGGAATACCCTAAATTAATCATTAAAAACAAGGATTATACGGGAATGAAGCGAGCAGTGATATGCAGTGATAACATTAACATTAACCTAAATATAAGATTATGTGTTCTTTTCAAATAAACACAGTATTAAACTCGAAGAATGGTATATATGATCAGTGCCAGCCTTACTAATTTGGTAGCCTAAAGCACATTAGCATAACAAAGCCATATGCTTTAACTAACAAACGATTTGAACTATATTTGTTTACTTATAATGGATTATAACACAAGATTATGTATTTAAATATTTTTTTTTAAAGTCCAAGATGATCATGTATTTAACCAAAAAAAAATGAAATAATGGTATATATGATGATTCTAAACAAAACACGCACGCAAAAAGTCGAGATGGTATATATAAAGGAACCAATCAGCTGAGAATCTGCTAATATAAACAAAAACGAAACAAAAAATGTACACTCATTTTGATAAATCAAGGTAAACATGAATGTATTACAAAATAAAATCCAAATTATATTACATATATATATTAGATCGACAATATTCTTATGCAAATTCAAATTTAGGATCGTATTCTCTTTTGTTTAAGATCAGAGACGGACTTGTCTGTAAGAATGCAAGAAAGACTAGTTGAAAGTTTTTTATTTTAAAATATAAAAATTGCCCGATTTATTAAAACTTCAAATTTGCTGAAGGAAATTAATTTTCCTATAGAACCCTGAATAATCTTCGACCAGTCATGGCTATAAGTATTAGTCACGCTTTTCTATTAGAATTTTGCTCTAGAAAAACCCTTATTAATCGAATTTAATTAATAAATACTCATGTAAGTAAAGCTAGAAGCGCTAGAATTGATGTTTGAAACAATCAATTTCTCATTAGGTGGTTATTCTCCGACTGTTCAACTTTGTCGTGAAAGCTCTCCCAACGCATTCAAGCATCGTCTTGAATCAGTTGTCTTCTTCGGTTGAATACCTATTTTGCTTAGTTTATTTATGTTAATAATGTTATGTTTATTGTCAAAGAGGATGGATGATTCCTTATTTCTATTATATCGAAAAAGATTGAGTATGAATAAAAGTAAGTTCGTGTTCTAAAAGAAAAACAATTGATCTATGTGAAATGCCATGCATTATTGTCTAAATCATAAACCAGGAAAAGAAACAATGTGAAAATAGTGGCTTCTCCAATTTGGTTTCTCTTTTTCAAAAAGATTCTTAAACCAAATGACAAACCATCTTCCTAACTTAGTAGTAGTACTAGACCCCCACCCCCTTTTCCCCACCCCCAACCAGTGATCTGTCTTTCTATATATGACTTATCTTTATATATACTCAACCTTGTATTCATCCAATCACCCTCAAAACACAAATATTCATAACACCACCAAGTAAAAAGCCATGCCAATCCGATCAAGCCCTTTCTTCAATATGGAGAGCTCAGCTATGCTCTCTATGCTGCGTCACTCGGGCAAGTCCATGGACTCCAAACATTCAAAGAAACCTTCAGGAAGCATCGGTGGCGGGGTTCTCAAAATGTTCAAGCTCTTGCCAATGCTATCATCTGGCTGCAAGATGGTGAACTTGTTAAGCCGAGGGCATCGAAAACCCTTACTTAAAGACTACGCAACTACCGGAACCATATTCGGGTTCCGGAAAGGAAGAGTGTTTCTTGCAATACAAGAAGACCCTCACTGCCTGCCAACGTTCATCATCGAGCTACCGATGCTGACCTCGGCGCTGCAGAAGGAGATGGCCTCGGAGACCGTGAGGATCGCGCTGGAAAGCGAGACAAAGACACCGAGGAAGAAGGTGTTGGAGGAGTTTGTGTGGGGGGTTTACTGTAACGGACGGAAGATAGGGTATTCGATAAGGAGAAAGAACATGAGTGAGGAAGAGATGTATGTGATTGATGCGTTAAGAGGTGTTTCTATGGGAGCTGGAGTTTTACCATGTAGAGACCAGTACGAGCATGAGACAGAAGGAGAAATGACTTACATGAGAGCTCGGTTCGATAGAGTTATTGGGTCTAAGGACTCTGAAGCGTTGTATATGATTAACCCTGAAGGTAGTGGTCAGGGTACAGAGCTTAGTATCTTCTTTCTCAGATCTCATTAATTGTTGTTATACTTTTCTTTTTGACGTCCGTTTTTACTCTGTTTTAAAGTTTAATAATATGTGATAAAAAAAATATTATGTTAGAAATATATTTCGTCTTAAAAGCTATTTGATGATTTTTTTTTTAAAAAAGAAGAGGTATGCCATTTCTTTACCAAAATATGTACACTTCGAGTTTCAAAGATTGACATGTACCACACTACAAACAGAGAACTATTGTTTACTCCAACCAAAGGATATTGTGATCGGCTCTAACTTGAGCATGCGAAGAATTGCACTTTGTACATACCTAAAAGTTCTGTGGAATGGCAAAAAACAAGACAAACTAAACTGAAATAACTTCACTTTCCATTTATTTACTTACTTTTCCTACACATAGACTGCAGTAAAAGAAAATACTATCTGAACCACACAGCCAAAAGAAAAGTTCTAATTACAACTTTTTCGAGGGAGTAAGAAAAACAAAGTATTTTTAGAAAAAAAACATTTTCAAATGGAGAAAAGGTATCTAAACCTGAAGTCATAAGGGATAATATGGATAGTAGTAGAAGCAGGGGACTGAGACATCCGACAGGTGAGAGCATCTTTGCCTAACACAGTAGGCAACTGAAGGCAAATCCAATCAAGCAATGATTCAGTATCCTTTGCAAAGTCATGACTGTACCACTCCATCAGTTTCGGTATCCCCATTTTCGTCCTTGATATCCCTACTGATGCTTCCAAATACTCTCTTTTCGCCGCCTCTAGTTCCTCCTCAACTTTACCCGCAGTGTACACCCGTACCTTCATAAGGTGTCAGAGAGAGTAAGACCTCAATTAACAAACATAATACTTTGTTAAATTAATAACTGCATTTTCTTATTCTATTGATTCTTGTTCATTAAACTCATTCTATGTATAAAATTTCTATTTAAGAAAAACAAGAATGTACCAAATATAAACGCAAATGCAAACAAACAATCTTAGACCTAAAGCATCTACTTACAGCGGGTGAGGACCAGCTACCACAAGAGAGAGCAAATGTTACAAGTGGCTCTGAAAATTCCAATCCGAATCTACTTCTCGCTGCCATTTCATTTTTCTTTGAACCTTTAGGGGAGATCTGATAGATCAAGCCAAAAAAATGTAAAAGAAAATAGATATTTGATTAGTGAAAATAACAAAACTAGATAAAGGAAAGGGACAAGCGAGCAAAGAGCTTACATATTTTGAGTGATATGGTAAGCGAAGGATGAAGTGTTCAATAGTAATTGCATTGAGAAAGTGTCCCCCTACATTTATAGTCGCCTGCAAGCACAGCACAACAAACCCATAGGACCATCTCAATTAAAACACTGAATGTTTTAGGACCTATGTTCTCAGACTTCATGCAGAGAGTTTTGATCAGAGACTTACCTTTCGCATAAGTGTAACCACCAACTCAGGGCCCTCTGGTATTCCATGTTCAAGGAAACCCTAGTGGATTTCATTGTAATACTAATTAGAATCAAGTAAGTCATCAGGATATGAACATTTATATATTGCTTTTAGTGCTTACATTCATCATGCAGCTGTTATAAATGTTGATCCAGAAAGCTAACTTCTCCTGCTGATTAAGTTTCTGCAAGTTAACTGAAGAAAGTCTTCCAAGAAGACCTCTGCGAAAAGAAAAGAAAAATAATGAATAATGAAATCAACTCAAGAAAATTTCATTTTGGAAGTAGTATATATCTTTAGCGACGCTTACTTTAGTTGACGAATGAGAAAGGCATATGAACTTGACGTTCTGTTTTGGTTAACTGAAGCTGCTTTAACATCAATAAAACTCTTATATGGACCAACATCTCTGCTTCTGAAGCTGAAGCAAATTCCATAAGGATCCCTGGATGTTGCATCTTCCTTATTTTCGTGACATCTCATGAAAATGCTAGAAAGACATTTAACTAAATCCTCTGAAATTTTATTTGGGTCACATTTTTCATCAGCTCCTCCACCATAAGACCTCGGCTCTGCATTTGTTTTGCTAGGCCTTGGACTTTCCTGCTGTGGTTATTATGTAAAAAAATTAAAAGTAAATCTCCAAATTCAAAAAAAAAAAAGACAATTTAAAGATACAAGCTATTAGTATGTATGTACCTTAAGTTTCTGAGGTTTTAAACTCTTATTAAGTTGTGTATGAGCAGTATGCATGTTGATTGTAGAATTAGCACTCAACTGGTTCTTTTTAACCCTTCCACTCTCTACAAAAGAGAACACTATAACATTAGTCTAAATGATACCAACTCACTTAAAACTTCCCTCATTTAGAACCCTTAAAAGCTCACCTTTAACAGATAGTGTTTTCGGCGAAAAAGGCAACTCAGATTCTCTAGCATTATTGGAAGCTGGATTGGAACTAGGTGAAAGGCACTCTAAGTTGGTTTTGGAAGATGTGAATGCTGCTTCTTGATACAATTCTTGTCTAAAATGCACAATATGCTCTTCTAACCGAACAATTTCCTCTTCAAGAACAGCCACTTCCGCAAGTAGTTGCAAAGTCTACAAGAACAAATCAAGATTCAATCCCAATTTTAATCAGAGAGGCATTTTTGTGAGGTACTACTAACCATTGGAGGGAGAAAGGGAGGAAGACGAGGAAGTGCTCCAAGAGGTCTGTTGAATGCTCTTTCCATTGCTCGGTGAATGTTCTCTTCAAGTCTAAGCTTCTTCCTCAGTTTTTCAACCTTTCATACAAAATTTACATCCACTCTTACAAAACTTAAAAAACAAATACTGGACAGTAACTTTATTATCGATCAAACTTAAAACAAAAAGTGGATGGTACTTACATCTTGTTGCAGAGCAGTGATCATCTCTCGATTCAGCTTCTTTCTATTTACATTTTCACCACTGTTAAATTTCTTCCCCTGTGCATTAAAATTTTTACAAGACATGAAAAAAAAAAATCTATGATAAAAATTGAAGGATCAGATTTTGAAATTTTTTGTTTTCAAGATCACAGCAAAAACACAAACTCTCAGTTCATATATTACTTGAAGAATACAAACATGAAACGATGATCAGACTTTGAATATACAAAAAAAATTAAAATAACTTTAAAAAAAAAACAGATCAAAACGATTGGGATTCTTAACTCACAATTTTGGAATTGGTTGATGAAGGAGCTTTTGAGCGTCTTGAACTACCACTACTGCTGCTGCTACTGCTATTACTCATCATCTTCTTCGTCGTCACCGAATTATCTAAATCTGTAGAATTTAAATTCAAATGATTAACCACAAAGGAAGAAGAAGAATATTCAAATGACGATCAAGTTGAATTTGAAGCTATGAGATTACATATGGAAGGTGGAAAGCTGGTTTAATAATTAAAATTTGCAGGGAGTGTTTGTTTGTATGTATAGATGGAGACAGTTGCAGAAGATGAAGATTTGGTGTGTGTTGTTTCGTCTTCAGCTTCCTGTAAGGTCTTTCTTTCTTGATTTGTTTTATTTTATGTAAAAGAATTGAGGGATATCAGAAGGAGCGGTGAAACGGTCGGTCGCATGTAATTTATATTTAAAATTATTAAATACTTTTTTGTTAATAATGTTTTATTAAGTACTCGTCCATAGTTGTCAATTTAGGTTTGTAATGGCCAGGACCAGGAGCCACATTGTGTGGTCGCCAGTCCACTTAGCCGAACACTCTAGGCATCATGGTGCGACACGCATGTTCTCCTTAGAGAAGTTAAAGTGCACATGGTCCCCGACGTTTAACGCGGTATATAGGCCAGCACAACAATAAAGGATATACATATTTTTTTGTAAAAACAATATTATTGTGATCCGATCGGTTACACAATTTATTCAAGCCGTTATAAACTTTTTAGTGCTTACAAAGAAAGTTGTTTTTTTCTTAGAACAGCTTACAAAGAAAGTTATTAAGCAAAAGGAAAGATATCAAAAGTGTTTTTAGCAGCATTTAGCAAATAAATTCGATCCCTTAAATTAAAAGTTTGAATGGAGAGTGTTAGTGGATGAAACACAAGTATCTTTCATCCACCAAAGTTTTAACTAAAAAGATGAAGGATATACAAGTAGTCTAATTTTCTTGATCTTTAATGAAAAAACGAATAAACCACTATTGATTCTATGCACTTATTAAATAAAATGTTTCATCCACTTTTTATTTATAAAATAATTTATCTTTTGTGTCAATTATATTTTATTTCTCTTTTGTTTATGATAAAACTATATTTTGAGACATGTAAACACTATTTATATTTATTTAATTTTAAATATTTTTATAAATACCAACATGAGTAATTGTTAGAGATATCATAAATTGGTTAACATTTTTCAAATATACACTCAATCAAAAGTATCTTAACATTAGAATTTAAAGTTTAATGATTATTGTTTAAGATTTAGTAGTTAGGAGACGGAGTTGAGTTTATAAACTTCTGTAAATGTTGTATAAATTATTCTTAAACATTTATAAATGTTAGTTTAGTATTTTTTTCACAAACTTAAGATATTAATGAAAATAATTATCTTTTAAGATAAATTTAGAAAGTGGTATTAAATTTATAGTAATTTGAAATTCTCTCATGCCTTTTGAAGTGCATATGTGCTAGCTATATGGATGATATGTTTGTCACCGTTTCTCGTTCCCCTTAAAACAATTTCATAAGGAAAGAAACTATACGTTTAAGGTTCTTCTCGAACGTGTACGCCAAATCATAAATGACAAAATCAAAATTATTTTTGTTTACATAATGGCAATGGATAACACCAACTACGTTTCTACCTAATCAACCAATACTTCTTTTTGAGCAATCGACCAAACTTCTAAATGTTATTTTTCTTCCTATGATTGAATATAATGCACTAAGATTTTGGTAATATATAAATTAAATATATATATATATAAATGAAAAGATAAGTTTTAATACAAAAATAATTATTATGGGAAAGAGGTAGATCCGTACTGAAAAGCACTACAACAATAATGAAGGGATGTGGGCATGATGAGCAAACGTAGCGGTGGAGCTGAACCTTTTCATCTCTTTAATTTTGTCTTCATCGATTGTGTCGTTATAACAATCTTAGATGTCAATTTAATTTTTGTTTATTTATAGACATAATAATTCTTCTGTTAGGAAAATGGATCGGTGTGGCTCATGGATCACATGATAAGATCTTGACCAAGCAAGCACTGATAACAAGCAACCAAATTATTTTATGCAAAGATTTAATGTCCATGCTGCAATTGAATGTAATATTATATCAAGCTAGTTGGCTCAATTCAAAGTATTTGAAATTATATTTTAAAATTATAGGTTTCATCTTAAAAACTCTGCTTACTTAGAAAATAACATAAATAACGTTATTGAATGAAAAAAAAAAGGTTGTTGAAAAGAATGTTCACTAAAACCATGCATACTAACGGAATAATACCATCTTAAATATTGTCGTGGTACATTTCGCACATCAAGCTTTTGTCGGTTTTTCCCCATTCGTGATTGGCATGGCATCAAAACTTTAACGCTATTTGTCTTTTTAAGGTTTATGATATTCTTTTCGTCTCCGTGTTTGTCTATGTGTTTGATTTCATACCCTTGAGTCTTTTTTCTTAAACCAAACTTAATTTCATTTATACTCGATCTTTTTCACTATAACAGAAAGAGGAAATTATCCATCCTCTTAAGCAACAAACATAAATTACAACATATATGTATAAATTAAGCAAAATAGGTCTTCACTCGAAAATGATAACGAATTTGAGACAATGCTTAAATACGTCGAAAAACCTTTCCGACAAAGTCGAACGACTGAAAAATAATCACATAAAAGTCATGTTGAAATCCAGATCTCATTTACGAAAACTACCTAGATATTTTTGATTGCATCTTTAGATCACGTAGAGACCGCTCCACAAGATAATAAACCGATGAGAAAACTGAAACAAACGCTTATATACGAGTTCGAGGAAACACCTCTATCCATAGAAAGAGGGTATAATGGTGAAAAATTATCCTCATCAAAATAGAATTAAGTAACTCACTTGTAAATTCATCCCACAAGAGAGATATGGAAATATATAGAAAAGAGAGATCCCACCGGAAATCTCTGAAATACGGACCCAAACATGAAAAATCACTAAGATTTTAATAGAATTTTCTTTTATGGGACTGGATTTTGACAAACAGGCTGACTAGCTTCATAAAACAAATGGGCTAGGCCCAATCAGCAGGAAACATCAGCTTTGTAAGCGTTATTCATACAAACCGGGAAGCTTTGGATCTAAGCTTTTCTTCGACACCAAGAGAGAGGCCGCCGGAAGAGCTTCGCCGGAGATGAAATCTACCGCTGTCACGTAGACAATCCAGAGGAAAATAGAGCATCACTTTACAAGATGGAGAGATTAGAGTTTTACCAATTAGATTCGGATCCGGACTCGTGATACTGTAAGATTTGACATCGTTTAGATGAGGAAGAGCACACGGTGATTGGTAGAACTTGTGTCTCTTCGAAGAGGAAGAGTTGAATGACGCTCCACACGCATTTGAAGGGCTTGGACAAAGTCGCCATCAAGATTTTTCCGACGATATAGAGGTACAACATGATATAAACCCTTGTGGCGGCGAGAGAACCCTCGCGACTCATCGCTGGAGGACAAACCAAACGAAGGGCTAGGACCGTCAGTAGAAGCACGACAAAGATTCGAAGCTCGTCTCCGTCGTAGCGTCTATCGAGACTTCTTTCCTCCAAGTAAACAAAGAAATCAAACAGGTAACAAACAGATAGAACACTGAAACATAAAGTAGATCTAGATTGAACCTCGAAACTCGTGTTTGAGAGGCTAGAGCGAACTTTGCTTTCTATCATTAGTCTATTAGCTTATTTTTATAAGGGAATTTCAAATTTGATGTCACTTTTAAATTTATTTTTAAATAATAATTATTTTCATAAATACATTAAATTTGTAAGAAAATCTAAATTAATTCTCCAAAATAATTTATAAAAGGGCAAATCTCTCAAATAACAAATTTTGAAGTTTTTGTCACAAAAATAACCTTCAAAAACAAAAATAACCAAACTAGACCTTTTTTTTTAAATTAATATTTTTTTTTTCAATTTTAAACCTCATCCCCAAAATTTTACCTCATAACTCTAAACTTTAAGTCTAGATTAGTTAACCCAATGGGTATAAATGTATATTTACACGCTTTGATAAAAGTTATTTTTGTCATTTTTTTCTTAAAAACAAAAATGACCAAACTAAATTTTTTTTAAATTAATATCTTTTTTTCAATTTTAAACCTTACTCCCAAAACTTCACCCCATAACTCTAAACTTTAAGTATAGATTAGTTAACCCAATGGGTATAAATGTATATTTACACGCTTTGATAAAAGTTATTTTTGTCATTTTTTTAAAAAAAAATTATTTTTGTGACAAAAAAATTTTTAAGTCTATTTTAAGGTGTTTCTCTTTATAAAAACATTTATAGAATTTTATAGACGTAACCAAACCTCTTATAAGTTCAAAATAATAATCAATTAACATTAAACCTAATATTGAATGTAGTCTGAAAAGGATTAGCTAACTTAATGTATTTTAAGCAATTTTGCTATTTTTATATTAACTATGATCTATTCACAAAAAAAAAAAAAAAAAGAGCTCTAGCTCTTCACAACTTTAAAACTCAAAACAGTACTAGTGAATTTACTTCTATCTTATTAGTTTAGAATCTCTTTTGATATTTACTGCATCATATTTTGTTTTGGAAATTATTCATGAAGTTATCACTTAATAAACACCGGCTTCTTATACATATATTAAATGATCATCAACCAAATACCGAGATACTTATAAACTGAATTGCAATGGTTAGCATACATAATACAATTTACCAAAAATTTATAGATAAAAATGTTTTTAAAAGTATTTGCATAGTGCGGATATAATAAAATTTACAAAAGATTTATAGATAAAAATATTTTCAAAAATATTTCGCGTAAAGTGCGGATCAAATTCTAATTAGTGGAAAAACAAAAATACCGTGGAAAAGGTTTGGGCCAAAATTAATACATCTCTCTATCGGGGATATCCTCAGCCCTAAAAATAAAACGCAACTTGACCAAAACTCATTTGCTTTATTTTGATGAAACAAAAGAAACAGTATGGTGTTTGACCAAAAAAACAGTATGGTGTTTAGGAAGCCTACAAAAAACCTAGGTGTTTCAATTAAAATAAAATCATAACTAGAATAGGTAAGTGTTTTTGAAAGGATGGGCTAGGTCATAAATCATGATTTAAATTTTATGGATCTAGTCATATGATACATCTAAAAAAAAGCAGACTTATCAAATCTCCTGAAGAACAATCAATTAAGTTCCCATAAAATAAATAAATCCAATCAAAATCCCTAAAATAAAAATAAGTAGCACTACAGTTCCATCAAAATTCGTTGCTCAGGATCTAAACCAAAGAGTGAGAGATAAGAAAAAAGACATTATTGTCTCATACCTACCTTAAACTTCTTTTATTCTTCTCTCAGCTTACTTGTTGTTGTTGTTGTTGCTGTTGATGACCACCGTACATGGGGTAACCTCCATAAGGTGCAGCACCATACATTCTCGGGTCAATAGGTGGAGGTAACATGTAACCATAACCATTGTAGTATTGTCCTCTGTAGAACGATTCAGCCCATTGGTCTCCATATCCACCTCGAGGCTGCATAAGAACACCATACACAATCAGATATAAGAAAACAATGGTTGGTATATAAACCAAAGAAAACCGAAAGATGTACCTGTTTATAGCCTTGGTTACGACCCCAAGAAAGGCGAACGGTTTGCTTTCCAATTACAGAACCATTAAGTTTCTCCAAAGCCTCCTCTGCATTTTCTCTGCAACAAAAGTTGACAGAGGCATGGATTAAAATTATTCATTTTAAGATATCCACAATGCCTTTAGCTACTATACTAGATAGATAGTACCTGTTCACAAACTGAATGAATCCACATCCTTTACCAATTGGTATCTTGACAGACACTATTTCGCCATAACCAGCAAAAGGCTGTCTAAGATCTTCGTCAGTGACACTAGCGTCAAGTCCTCCAACAAATATCTGCAATATAAACACAGAGAAGTAAACACAGCCAGTCATGAAAAACAGAAGGAGATGCAAGGAAAAGAAAATTACTGTTGTGTTCAATGAGTCTCCATCACGTGGAGCACCACCACCATTTGACATATACCCACCTGATAAAACCCACAGATATTCAGAGACAAGTGATGATGAAAGCAATAAGATCAACTGAAGAACCTCGCAAGTATTTGTTAGAAAACTTGTTGAGGGATTGTGATTCAGAAAACAATGGCCACATATGTTAGTCAAAAGCAATGTTTTGAAACCCGGACTGAACACTGATTTGGCAAACGGGTTTTAGATTACTATATAAATATTTATGTATAACTATAAAATTATTTTTATAAAATTTATATCATTGTATAATCTAATATTGATATGAAATGAAAATTTCAAAAATATTATAAAAATATAATGAAAACTAATTTATTTAGATAGATATTAAAAACAATATGAATTTTTGATGAAATCTTTTTAAAATTTGCAAATAAAAATTAGTTTTTTAAATGAATTTGAGAAAACCAGGTTCTAATATTGAAATGGGTCGCCGGTTTTAGCAAGTTTGACCGGTTTTATAAACTCAAATCTGGTTTTAACCAAAAAACCGGAACCGGTTAAAAGAGCGAATCACGGACCCACCAGTCCGACTGGCCGGTCCGGTCTGATTTTCAAAACAATGGCCAAAAGCTTCAAACTACACTAACAAAACAAGTTCCGATAAACAAATATTAAGGATCTGAGATAAAGTACCTTGGTGATGGTAACCATTTGACTTCCTAGGAGTGGCAGCACCAATTCGCATAGCCCTGCTACAACATTTCACACCGTTCATCTCTTGCATAGCTTTGCTCCTCTCACTATCATCGCCAAATCTCACAAAGCCATACCCTTTTGATCGACCAGTGTTGCCATCTATGACTACTTTCGCAGTCTTGACAGATGGGTATTTATCAAAGAATGTTTTATGCAACAAATCATCAGTGACTTCTGGCGCTAAGTCACCCACAAATATAGAGTGATCAGGACCATTCTCTGAGCGCTTTTCACCGGTGCTAAAACTAGCCCAGTTTAGACGGTAAGGCTGGTCAGACTTTAACATAGTTACTCCATTAAAATCCTGCAAAACCTTCTCGGCAACATCGTGGGAATCGAATTCCACGAATCCATAGCCCTCAGACAAGCCAGTGTGCTTGTTCCTGATAACTTTAACAGAAGACATCTACATCATGACAAGAAAACACATATCATCATTACCAGACCAATAAGCATGGCCGGATCTGGACACAGCCGAATGAAATATTGGCATTGACACCTAAAATTTTTATAGGTTTTTTACATAGGTATATGCCCCCAAATTATGGGGGAGAAATTTAATAGAGTTCTTAAGAAGTGTTTCAAGCTCCCCCCAAATCTCATACACATCAACACAGAATAATAACTTCAAAGTATAGCATATCAGATTCAGACAAAATAAGAAATGAAAATGGATTGGACTTTGCCATACTTTCCAGCAGAAAAAGCATCCAAAGAATCAAACTTCATTCAGACAGAAGCTACCAAAACTTATTGTCTAGCTTTAATTAAAGTCAACACATTTAAAGGAAAGCTAAACGGACATACACACATAAAGACATCACACATTGGGCAATAAAAAAGGACACTTTCAGTACTATCAAGCATTACAGCAGAAAAAAAACATCCAAAGAATCAAACTTTATTTAAACAGAAGCTACAAATACTTATTGCCCATTAAAGTCAAAACACACTAAAGACAGAACAGACTTTGTAAATAAGAACAGACATATAAGTAAAGAGAAGAGTGAAGCAAAGACCTCTCCAGCTGAAGAAAAGCAAGAATTAAGGTAACTCTCATCCATCCAGTGAAGCAAATCACCGATCCAAATCGTCTTATTCTCAGCGTTTGAAGCGTTTTGATGTTTGTTACCACGAGATTGGTGATGATGATGATGATAGTGATAAGGATGGTGATAAGGAGAGTAAGGAGGCGGCGCATACATCATCATCGGCGAAGGGTATCTCATCCCCATCCAGTGAGATTGTGGTGGTGGCGGCGGTGTTATTCGTTGGTTATCCTCAACCGCCGTTGTTTCCGGAGATTGGACCTTCGTGTCAGCCATTAGTGTGATTCAGATAGAGATAGAAAGTTTTGGGAGTCTGAAGAGTTATTTGCGGTAGCTACTACTAATGGCGAAACAGAATTAGGTTTAGGGAGTTGCCCTAGGATGTACAAATCTAGTTATAAGTAAGATTCAATCCTGACCGTTTGATTAGATTCTTTACATATTTTGCTTCCTCCTCAGCAAATTTTCCTTATCTTTTATGTATTAGGGCTTCTGTTATTGAATAAAAGTGAATTGAGATTAAACTATGGTGGTTCAAACCGGATTGCGGTTCAGTTTTCTTTTTTAGTTTTTTGTTCATAAAAAATAGCTAAAATATTAAAACCAATTTGGTTTGGTTCGACTTGTGTAATGTTAGTTTTCGATTTATTCAGTTTTATACCCAAAAATTATAAAATATTTATTTTTTATAATATTTTGTGAATTTTACTTTATATTGTTAAATATCAACTTTAATAAATCATGAATATATTTTAATTTTTAAATAAACTATTTTTCTTTTAATATTTAACATAATTAGTAAATATGTTAAGTTAATAATAATAATAGTTTTTATAAAATGAAAAAATGTTAATTCATAATATTATTAAATAACTAAATATCAATGTAGAAAGTAAAAAAAAAATGTTTCTAAAGTAAAAAAACCAAAGTTACTGCACCAACCAGTTGAATCCTTAATCTTAAAATTCATTGCGAGCTTGAGAAATATGCTACAGAGTTTCTTTTTAACTACATTTATACTTACGGGATGAGGTAGCTCTACTGGTTAGAATCTTGGGGGCCAATTGTCATACTTCCGGGTTCGACGCCAGCCGGAAGCGAACTGTCTCTTCCATGTCACCTTACACGAATATGAGCCCATGCTTTAGGACCCATTTAAATACCCGAAAAGAAAGTCTATCAGTAGGTTGCACCTCCCCTTCGGAATTAGTCTGGACCTCCCATGAGCTTGGGATACCCCAGATTAAACAAACAAAAAAAAACACATTTATACAATCTCTCAAGTGATTAGTGGAATACTTGGCTCGTACCGTCAAGCCCCTAGATGTACACGGACGGATTCACATTTTGTGTGTTCATATTCTTCTTGATTTCTTCTTTGTTCTTGATTATAAACAAGTGAAGTGAAAGAACAAACAGGAGTGATTATGAGTGAAAAGAGATTACAGATTCAACTGAATCGTCACAAAGTGCTATCACAGCTTAAGTTGTACTAGCCTTTGACCCGCGCGCCCGCGCGGGTGTTACTTTTATTAAAGTCAAATATTTTAAACAATTTGTTTAATATAATTGTATATATGACTGGAAGTTAATATTCGATATCCGTTATCTGAATCGGGATCCGCGCTCATCCGCTCCGTAAAACAGATATCTGGGGGTCCGGTCCGAGATCTGGATAGTGATTTTACGGATTCGGCGGATCCGGACACAGATCCGGATAGTAAAATTTTAAGTTTGGATATCTGGATTGAGGTACCGATCCAAATATTAAATATTTAAAATTTAATTATATTTATCTATGTATATTATATATACTTTTATATAAAATAACTACAATTTTAATTTTATTACATTTTAATGATTTTAAAGTTTTTTAAAAGAATAATTTTAAATAGACTAAATAAATAGTTAATATTTAGTTTTTAATTTATTTTTAATTAAAAAATAGGTTCGGATATTTGCGGGTATTCGGATTTTAGTCCGAATATTCTAACCTCCAATATTCAAAAGGCTCGAATCCATTGTAATTGGATAATACATTGTATTATATGGTGATTAAAATTTTCAAATTTATAAATTACATGTGTAATTCTTATTAGATATATATATCATGCAAATGGATAATGCATTGTATTTGTTTGTATATATAACCAATTATAATAGTATTAGTATGTATTTTAGTCATTAAATTGTTATGGAAAGTTACATGATTTTGTTTTAGTAAATGAATAAGTTCAAATTATAATAAAAAATTATTAACATTATTTATTTATCTTTTGTAGTTAGCTTATATGAATATGAGAAAAAGTCACCTTTAATAATTTTCAAAACTAATTTAATGCTATATATATGTATAATTCTGTTTTTACTATAAAATTTTGGAAAATACATATACACTTTTAATGAAGTCTTCAAATCCAATGACAAAGGTTTTTAATGGGTTTAGCCTTTGTTAAAAATTGATGTTTAGATATTTGGATGCATAGATAATATCAGTGGCATTCCTTGTAAATATTAGGTAGAAGCAAGGGTTATTTCTTATTTGTAATCCTGTTTTAATAGATTAGATGAGTGAATCAATGACTAAGATCAAGATCTTGTGTTTCAACCGTTAGGAGAATTTCTTGATGTGGAAGAAACAAAATGATAACTAATCTTTCGATTCATGGCTAAAACTTTAAAGGGTGCGTTTTTTTTTTTTGACAACATAAACTATACTAAATTACAAAGATCTCAGATCCGAGAGCCAACTCGGTGAAAAAAGGATACGTTAGTTGAATCATAAATGGTATAGCTATGGATATTGAGAGATGGACGTACTCATAAATCATGATTTGTAATTTTATGGACCTAGTCGTACGATATATCAAAAAAAAAACAGACTTATCAAATCCTCCAAAGAACAATCAATTAAAGTTCCATAGAATAAATAAATCCAATCAAAATCCCTAAAATTAAAATAAGTAGCACAGTTCCATCAAAATTCGTTGCTCAGGATCTAAACCAAAGAGTGAGAGATAAGAAAAAAGACATTATTGTCTCATACCTACCTTAACTTCTTTTATTCTTCTCTCAGCTTACTTGTTGTTGTTGCTGCTGATTACCACCGTACATAGGATAACTTCCATAAGGTGCAGCACCATACATTCTCGGGTCAATAGGTGGTGGTAACATGTAACCATAACCATTGTAGTATTGCCCTCTATAGAACCCTTCACTCCATTGGTCTCCATACCCACCTCGAGGCTGCATAAGAGCACAATACAATCAATCAGATATGAGAAAAATATTGGTAAGCATATAAACCAAAGAAAGCCTAACTACGCACCTGTTTATTGCCTTGGTTACGACCCCAAGAAAGGCGAACGGTTTGTTTTCCAATTATAGAACCATTTAGTTTCTCCAAAGCCTCCTCTGCATTTTCTCTGCAACAAATGTTGAGAGAGGCAAGGATTCATATCTATAATTCCTTTAGCTTCTATACTAAGATAAATAGTACCTGTTCACAAACTGAATGAATCCACATCCTTTACCAATTGGAATCTTGACAGATACTATTTCACCATAACCAGCAAAAGGCTGTCTAAGATCTTCGTCAGTGACACTAGAGTCAAGTCCTCCAACAAATATCTGCGATATAAACACAGGTAAGTAGTGATCATACTAACCTCTTACAGCCACAGTCATAAAAAAACAGAAAAACTGTAGAAGCCACAGTCATGAAAAACAAAGAAACTATAGGAGATAAACAAAATTACTGTTGTGTTCAATGAGTCCCCATCATGTGGAGCACCACCACCATTTAACATATACCCACCTGACAAAACCCACAAATATTAAGAGAAACAAATGATAATAGAAAACACATGTTTTGATAATCAAAGATTAAGGATCAGTACCTTGGTGATGGTAACCATTTGGCTTCCTAGGAGTAGCAACACCGATTCGCATAGCCCTGCTACAACATTTCACACCATTCATCTCCGACATGGCTTTGCTCCTCTCACTATCATCTCCAAATCTCACAAAGCCATACCCCTTTGATCGACCAGTGCTGCCATCTATGACGACTTTCGCAGTCTTGACAGATGGGTATTTATCAAAGAATGTTTTATGCAACAAATCATCAGTGACTTCTGGCGCTAAGTCACCCACAAATATAGAGTGGTCAGGACTATTCTCTAAGCGCTTTTCACCAGTGCTAAAACTAGCCCAGTTTAGACGGTACGGCTGGTCAGACTTTAACATAGTTACTCCATTAAAATCCTGCAAAACCTTCTCGGCGACATCGTGGGAATCAAATTCCACGAATCCATAGCCCTCAGACAAACCAGTGTGCTTGTTCCTGATAACCTTAACCGACGACATCTATATCATGACAAGTAAACACATATCATCATTACCAGACCATAACATATAGAGTCAATACACATCACCACAGAAAAAAACTTCATATCAGATTCAGACAAACTAAGAAATGAAAATTGGATTTGACTTTCAGTACAATCATAACTTTTCAGGAGAAAATGCATCCAAAGATTCAAACTTTATTCAAACAGAACAGCTTAAATACATTTAAACAAAGGCTAAGCATACATACACACATAAAGACAGTACAGACATGACACATTCGGTAATAAAAATGGACACTTTCATGCATTACATCAAAAAAGAACATCAAAGAATCAAACTTTATTCAAACAGAACTACGAAAACTTATTGTCCAGCTTCAATTAAAGTCGACACATTTTAACAAAGGCTAAGCAGACATACACACATAAATACATGACACATACGGCAATAAAAATGGACACTTTCAGTACTATCATGCATTACAGCACAAAAGAATCAAACTTTATTCAAACAGAAACTACAAATACTTATTGGAAATTGCAAAAGTCAAACACATTAAAGCCAAGTGACAATACAAAGCAGAGACACACAAATAATTAAAGAGTAAATAAAGAAGAGTGAAGCAAAGACCTCTCCAGCTGAAGAAAAGCAAGAATTGAGGTAACTCTCATCCATCCAGTGAAGCAAATCACCGATCCAAATAGTCTTATTCTCGGCGTTTGAAGCGTTTTGATGTTTGTTACCACGAGATTGGTGATGATGATGATGATAGTGATAAGGATGGTGATAAGGAGAGTAAGGAGGCGGCGCATACATCATCATCGGCGAAGGGTATCTCATCCCCATCCAGTGAGATGGTGGCGGCGGCGTGGGAGATGTTATTCGTTGGTTATCCTCAACCGCCGTTGTTTCCGGAGTTTGGACCTTCGTGTCAGCCATTACTGTGATTGAGATAAAGAGAGATAAAGTGAGAGAGAGAGAGTTTTGGAGTTTGAAGAGTTATTTGCGGTAGCTACTACTAATGGCGAAACTGAATTAGGTTTAAGGAGTTGCCCTAGGAAGTACAAATCTGGTTAAAAGGAAGATTCAATCCTAACCGTTTGATTAGAATCTTTACATATTCAGCTAACTTTCCTTATCTTTATGTATTAGGGCTTTT